>OV050032.1:146021330-146183830 GCA_920105625.2 Clusia tigrina
ATTCTAATATGCATGTATGCAAGCAATTACATCCAACACATCGCATTACATCAACCAATCGACTATGTGAGATGGAAATATTATGTCAAACTCCAAACCCAAAAAGCTGCAAGGTTCATCGCACACACGACTCACCTCAATGGATTCCATTACTTAAAGAAAACTCATGGATCTACATCGCACAGCCAGCTCGTACAATCAGCGTCATTTGCGGTTCAGATATCCTTACAGAATTACTGGAGGGAATAGGAACCGTAACCTTGAGACAAGGATGCACCATAAGAGATGAGTATACAACCATAATGGCACATCGGACATATGTTTCAAAGGTCACCAGCACAATCATATCGAAAGTGAATCTAACTGAGTTGATCGCAGATTATATAATGGCTGCAACACACTCATTAGAACACCAGTCCAACCTGACGGACGATATTCAAGTACTACATGAACATGTGCAACAATTGCAAAACAATGAGCAAATGGATCTACCGCTTAAGAGCCGAGAAGTCCATCAGTTCAGCATTGGATATATCAGTTTGCTCATCACATTGATCTGTCTTATCTGGATCTCTTACCAGCGATATTCGAAGCAAAAGAGGCGACGAGCTCCAGATTTTCGAGTACGGGTTCACGCAAACAGCATTTAATTCGAAGTTGAGAATATGCTCAACAGGCGGGAGGATGTTTGTACCTGCTCCAACGCAAAACTCCAATCAGCAATTCCCATCACCAATGCCCGCTCGTGAACGCAGAATAAGCAGTACACCCGATGAACGGATATACAGCGTGTGAAGCCTCATCAGCATTTCCGTACACGTGCGGGCTAAAGTATTAATTTGCCCTACGTACGCACAAACGCTGGTGCCTTGCACATAATTGCAGACACCACAAATATATTTTTTTTGTTATCGTAATCAAAATTATAATATAAATTCAATCAATTTATAAATAAAAATTGAGATATACTTTTGAAGTCAAACAGTCAACAGTGTTTTCTTTGTCGCCAATTATCAACCACAAGGTTAATTCAAGAATAATACTTGATTAGCCACAACACTCTTTCGGTACTGTACCCAAAGAGATATCAGACTTCAGTATTGCACTTGAAGTCATCATCACGATCCTTCGGTATTGCACCCAAGGAATCGGCAACCGATTAGTAAACCAACTAATCGGTATAGAAACAGTACTAAAACACAAAAATCTACGCAATAGGTTGCCTCTCAACGAAAGTGCAACTACTTTATAACGGTAAACAATACAAAACACAGAAGAAGCGAGATATTAGCAAAGATCCAAAGAAGAGGAAAAGTGGCAGAAGAAAGTGAATGAGAGCTGACAATTTGATCCATTTATGTTCGAAAAGGAGTAATAATGAGCGCTCAGTTATTCCTCCTTTCTGCGAGCGATCCGAAATTTTTTACTGGACTTTTGCGCAATTCGTCTGAAGAAACTCATAAATTTCACAAAATCTAATCCAATCAAACATTTCGTTCGTCAATGAATATGTTAAATTTTAGGCAGTATTTGTTTTTCGTATATTGGATTTTATTCTTATGGTAGGAAAAGGAAGAATTTTGCAGATGTATTAAAGTTTTTGATATTTCTTTTGTATTAATACATTAGTTACAAAATAAAAATTAACTTAAATTAATATAATTAAATTAATATCATTATAATATATAAAAAAAACCTGCAGTTGCATAGAAGAACTAACACAGCAAATAATTAAAAAATAAAACTGAAAAGAAGTCCCAACTATGATTCACGAATGTAGGTCAAGACAGATTGTTTGATGCAAAGTATTTTCTATAAATGTATGTAAGTGGATACACATCCAAAGACAAGTTCACATGCATTAAGAAGCACGAAGCAGTAAGAAGTTTTTGCGCATTTTTATTAGTTTCCATAACTAAAGTCTTCACGTCAAAGCGATTGAGTTGCCGGTTGTAGTATTTCGAATGGCGTTTGTGAATAAACATGCAAGCAAGTCGACTTGGGTAAGCCTTGCACACATCATGTACATATACATGTTTAGAGGTAAATGTCAAATGTAATTGGCAAAAAATCGCACCTTATATTACAATATGTTTTACTAAACATTATTTATCATAATATAAATTTAAAATTTGTTGGATTTTTAAATACTTGAAATAATTTTTGATTATAATAATTTTCGATTATAAACTGGTTTATTATGCGTTGGAACACAATAAGGGTTGAACTACATTTTTCCATAGGAAATAAATGTTTATATATAGGTTATTACATTATATACGGTTTTATTTACAAAATTTTGTAAATCAATGTATAACAAGAACATATGCACTTAATACTAGATATTGAAGTTCATAAAATTTACTTCAAACATGAACATATCATCACTATGTAAATGCGGAGATACAGTGTTCATAGATATGTATGCACATATTCATGTACGTACGAGTGGTTTAATTTGTAATAGAATGTGGTTATAGTATTTCAAGCTGATCTGACAAAGTAAAAAAAAAAAAAACGGTTAGAACCTTGATTTTGTTGACTGTACCCTTAATCTAAAAATTTTTTCGATAAATTTTCCGATGGAATAGGCAACAGACGAACATATGTATGAATATTAAAATATTAACACAAATTTTAGCAAATTTGGTCTTTTGTGCATAATTATTCTTTCTTTAGATTCACTCACAAAATGTTTGATCGGATCCTGCTAAAGCGAAAATATAAAATCGAAAGAATAAACTTTGCTGAGATTTGTCTATTCTGAAAAAATTCAAATATCCAAAATTTCATGACAAATTGAATTCATTATGCTTAAAGAATCCAAACAGCACATAAAATAGAAACACCAGAAATGAGGGAGCTTTCATTTTTATTTCTTTCATCCTTTTTATGGCACAATTCGCTACCTGGCAAAATGATCGAAACACAAATAAGTACATATGTACATACATATGTATGTATGAATGTATATGATTTGTCAAGGTTGAATTTCATAATACTCAACCGTTTCCAGTTAAGAATGATAAAATAGAAGATTGCGCCATGCGCAGGTCCGCTATTCCTCTCTCGACAAAAACACAGCACAGCTGATTATCTGTGACGTCAAAAGGAGTTTTGAAATATTTTTTTATATGAAAAATGCATGTACAAAGGCAATAATTTATGAATTAAAAGGATTTTAATTATTTTTAATAATATAAAACTTAGCAAATGCTCTTGCTAGTAAATGAGTACAAATTATTGAAAATCTCGTTCGATAAAAAGTACTTAAGCAGCGGATTAAGCGGATTTTCATGTACCAAAAAATAAAAAATAAATTTTTGTACTATTTTAATACATATAAATATATTAATATTATATAAATTCACATATATTTAATAAATACACATATATTAGAATTTCATTTCCCATAATTATTTCATTTTATATTCCCATTATTGCACCAAAACAGTAAATAACAACTTTCACGACACAAAATTTAACCAACAAATTATTGAATAGAACAAAAATTTTAATGCCAAATCAATTAAAATATATTATTTCACATTTATTTATATAAATATTATTATAAAATGTGATAAATATTAAAATATTTATATTGAATACAAATTATCACATTTCTCACACAAAAATGTATGCATTTTGGCTGTTCTCTCATTTCGTGTGCGCCTTATGACGAGATGCGCAGAGAGAGGAAATTTTCGTAACAGCATTGGCGCAATCTTCTATTTTATCATTCTTGGTTTCCAGTCTTCTATAACAGACATGAAATAATTCTGCTCTAGTTTTGGTCCAGTAAAATGATATATGTAATACTGGTTAATTTACGCAAAATAGTAAAATACTTTTACTACTACGAGTATTTATAAAAAGAATTATTAATATAAAAAAAATCCGATAAAACACAGCATTTTGCTGTGGCTCGAACCCTAAGCCACAAAAACTATAGACCAACGAGCAAACCATTGACACTCATACTATTTTTGTTGATTTTGGAGTTAACTAAAATTTCTATAATTCTGTACATAACATTCCGCAAAAAATAACTTTTAGTCTTCTGCTGGTTCAGCCATGAAGTTTTGCTGTGCAACTCGATGGTGGCTTTTTTTTTGGGATAAAGCAATAAATTAAATAAATACATAGTAGTAAACTTGCAAGCAAGCATAGAAACATTCGCACATGTAGTAAACACACACGCACATATAGAACGCAAAAACCAGAATGTGTATCTACATGTTTTGCCTTCGCATTGCCGAGCACACTTCGGATTTTGGCTCCATAGGCAGCCACGGAATTTTAACTCATTTCGCTGAGTGAAGAGAACGATGTAATGTCTTTATAGTATATTGTCTTTAGGGATGGGACCTGCTGTCCCATGCGGTATCACAAAGGGTCAATGTTGGCCAAAGTACGCCCTTTTCGGGTGGCCGCCTTACCTACCTACGCACTGTTCGTGTTTACTGTGGGGACCTTCACAATTCCTCAAAGTGTTAGTCTGACAAATCAAACAAACATGCAAAGAAATGCAGCAATTGTGGGGAAAACCAAACGGCAAACTATAGAGGCTGCCCAGTATATTTAGCACTCAAAAATAAATTAGATCAGAAACAGCAAACAGCTTTTCAAAACACATAGATTGCCAAATCAATCGAACCCCATAAGCAACTGACCAGTGGCAATACTGCTACATCAATGTCATATGCCAACGTAGTAAAGTCTGGATCTGAAGAAATTCCTAGCTATGTAAATCCTATGCAAAATTTAGAATCCATGATATATAAATTAGCAAATTGTATGACAGAATTTATGACATCAATGCAAAGCATGTTGCACGAGTTGTTGAAAACTCAAAACCAACATATGTAATTGTTGATATCTAAAAAATGAACTATTATTTTGTAATATCAGGATATAAATTCTACAAGACAAACCATCCAACAAATGGACAAATAAATTAGATCAGAAACAGCAAACAGCTTTTCAAAACACATAGATTGCCAAATCAATCGAACCCCATAAGCAACTGACCAGTGGCAATACTGCTACATCAATGTCATATGCCAACGTAGTAAAGTCTGGATCTGAAGAAATTCCTAGCTATGTAAATCCTATGCAAAATTTAGAATCCATGATATATAAATTAGCAAATTGTATGACAGAATTTATGACATCAATGCAAAGCATGTTGCACGAGTTGTTGAAAACTCAAAACCAACATATGTAATTGTTGATATCTAAAAAATGAACTATTATTTTGTAATATCAGGATATAAATTCTACAAGACAAACCATCCTGTTAATAAAGCATATGGCGGTACGGGTATATTAATAAGAGATAAATTTAAGCATCATGCACTAGAAGACTTTGCATATTACTATCTGCAGGCAACATCAATATGTCCTCAATGCTGGGAGGAAAAAAATGTACTAAGCGCAGTCCACGGTCCTCCAAGTTACTCAGTGACTGAATTACAATTCACACATTTCTTCACATCATTCATCATCATCATCATAATTGGCGTACAACCATTTCTGATCATTGCCGCGTTATCAGCCTTCGCCAGTCGTCTCTGTTACGCGCACGCTTGCGCCAATTGGAAACACCAAGTGCAGCCAGGTCCTCTTGAACTTGGTCCTTCCAACAGAGTAGTGGTCTCCCCCTCCTGCGTCCGCCACCTGGCGGCATCGATTCAAATACTTTTTTCGCCGGAGCACTTTCATCCATTCGCACAACATGTCCCAGCCAGCGCAGCCGCTGTGTTTTAATGCGCTGAACTATATCAATGTCGGCGTTCCCTCTACTCTAACGAAACTACAATAGAACAAACATCATATAGTACAATACAACAACAAACTCCCACTGGAGACTTGGATGTGGTCAAGGAACAATCGACTTGTTATCTGCAGAATCGTGTTTAGAGCTCGCTTCTGATCATTCATCAATTATTATATACCGTTCTCAACTGGGTAAGAAAACAGGTCACCTAACCAATAAAAGAACAAACTGGCTCAGGTACCGTCAATATGTAAATAGTCATATAAACATTGGTCCTCGACTAAAGAGTGCAATCGATATTGACTCGGCACTTTTGACCATCAACTCAGTGCTTACATGTGCAGCCACACACTCCTCTCCAGCAGCCTCATTATCCTGCTCCGCAACAACTCGCACAACATCTGCAATTATCGATAATCTCATTAAGGAGAAAAGGCGCTTAAGAAGAGAGTGGCAACAAAATAGATCACCCTACGCCAAGCAGAAATTGGCATTAGCAAAAAAACGCCTCCGAGAAACACTGAACTGCGAGCTAGAGAACAGTTTGAAATGTATACTGAGACGCTAACTCCAACACAAAATACTAACTACTCTTTATGGAAAGCCAATAAAAATATAAAGACTCCTAAATACTGTCATCCACCACTCAGGAAAAATAATGGAACTTGTGCAAGAAGTGACGAAGAGAAAGCCTCAGCGTTTGCAAATCATCTGAAATCCATATTTCAACCTAACCAATCAACCAACAGTTTTGAAATTCCATTTTTGGTCCCTAAAATACCACTTATTCCGATGAAGGTTAAAATGAAGGAAGTGCAACTTGTAATTAAAACTCAGCTTAACCCGAAAAAAGCACCAGGGTTTGAATTAATTACCGCAAAAATGGTTATGGAATTGACTGAAATAGCCATCAATATAGTGACGCAGTTATTTAATGCAATATTTAGGATTGGGTATTTTCCGCAACACTGGAAAATATCACAAATTACAATGATACCAAAACCCGGAAAAGACGCAACTCAACTGTCATCTTATCGGCCCATAAGCTTGCTCCCAGTAATTTCCAAATTATTTAAGAAACTGCTTCTTCTAAAGCTGCAGCCGCACATTACAAAACCAACATAACTCCCCACCATCAATTTTTATTTCCTAAGAATCACAGAACCATAGAGCAAATTAACCGCATTACTAGTGCAATTCGAAATACTTTTGAAGACAAAAAATACTGCTCTGCTATATTTTTAGTTATTGCACGGGCGTTTGACAGAGTTTGGCATGCAGGATTATTATATAAAATTCAAAAACGGTTACAGTTAATGTGTATATGCTACTTGAATCGTATTTGGATAACCGAAAGTTCAGAGTAAAATATGGAGAATACACTACAAAGGACTTTGATATTAATGCTGGGGTTCCACAAGGTTGTGTTCTAGGTCCTTTACTATATGCATTATTCACTGCAGACCTCCCTACTGATGATCATCTAGTCACTTCAACATTCGCAGACGACACTGCTATTCTTAGTATACAATCCAATAGTGGCTTCGAATCGCCTTGAGGAGCATTTGAAGAAAATGGAAGTGTGGCTGTCAAATTGGCGCATTAAGGTAAATGAAACCAAGAGCATTCATGTTACGTTTACACTTAGGAAAGAAACACGCCCTGTGATCACATTAAACAATGTTGCTATCCCTCAATCGAATACTATAACATACCTAGGAGTCCATCTAGACAGACGACTAACTTGGCGGAACAATATTGAGGCAAAAAGAACGCGGATAAAGTTAAGGACCATAAAGTAAATTGGCTACTCAACTCCAAGTCAGGGCTTCGTTTAGAACATAAACTTCTATTGTACAAGGCATTGTCAAACCAATTTGAGCATACGGAGCTGAACTTTTAGGGAATGGTAGTTAATCGAACTTCGAGCTGATACAACGAGTGCAATTGAAAATCTTGCGTGCCATCACGGGTGCGCCTTGGTTCGTTACAAATGCTGACATCCGTAAGGACCTTAACATTTCTGTTGTTAAAAGTGAGCTCACAGAGATTATCCTCAAACACAAAAAAAAATCTACGAGAGCACTCAAATCCATTGGTAAAAAATCTAGTTAGAATTAAAACAGCAACACGCCTCACAAGATTGGACTTATCTATATATTATATGTATTAAATATTAAATAATTTCTATAAGATACTAAAATGAAATGAATTTAAATTGAATTAAAACTAAAAGGTTGGTGTGGGATAAATATAGTTAATTTAGTTAGATTTAATTACTTGAAATGAGTTAATTGAATAAATCAATGAACTGTTTAAAAAAAAATGTGCACTCCCAGTAATTATTGGCAATAAATCACGGCAATGAAGCGGCGGTGTGCACATGCAATACTAACGAAGTGAGCAGCTGACTCACAAGTGGTATTAGTGTGACGCCCTCCTTAACATCAAGCCAACGAATGCAAGTAAAACGCTTAACTAGGTCAACGTACGCAACGGGATAGCGGCAATAGCAAAGAACTGCGGGCAGTGCAAAGAACTGCGCACATGCGGATGTACTCGGCTTACGGTAACAGGCGTCGGCAGCGCTTCGAACTGTGGACTGCGAACCTAATTAAGCAGCGGCCGTGTCGAAATTTAAAATTGTGGAATTTTAATACCGTAGCATGAATTCACACACCTTCACACACGTTGCATGAATTCACACATGCTCTTCACAATTTTTTACTTAACGCCAAACACGACTCGATCTCAACTAGGCAACTGTGTAACTGGCCTTCGTCGCCCGCTTTCCCGTGTGCTCGAGCCAGTATTCGCATAACACAAAAAAAAAGATGGCTGAGGGGAATTCTCTCCCCACTGAGTCCCGTTCAAACAGCCATGGTGAGAGTGAGCAGCTCACAGCCATCGTCAGGAGGGGTCCGGCGCGAGAAACCTTGATATAATTTTTGCATGCGCGCACATTTATTGGAGTGCATGCGAAACATGAGCAATATTTAATGTTGCGCGAGTTATGCTATTTGCATAGAATTGAAACACAAAATTATCTTTTTGCTGCATCGTCACGTACTTGCTTTATTCATATAATTTCAAGACTAAAGAATATTTTGTATACTTAGTAATATTTATAATACTAGGATGCGATGGAATCTTCATCGGAAGTTTTTACTTAGGCTTGTCCATTTATTAGGTTGTTTATCAGGGCCTGTCTATACTTTTATTTTTATATTTCTTTGCCTGTGGAAAATCCGTTTCGGTTGCTTCGTCGATTGTTTCGTTGTTTATACCGATAACGTATTCGCTGCATGGTAGACCATATTATGTGGTGCCGTCGGCGGTGGTGATGTAAACATTCATTAACTCGCTAGTTGATGTCGGTGTTCTGCCTTTAGCTGGCTATACAGCGCCGGCCGAAATATGTTCTGCCTGAACAGATATGCAATTGTTCTCCTGACAATTTATATTAACTCTAAATACTCGAATTCGTACCACTGGATTGTGTAGTAATCAAACAATTGATTCACATTTCACACCTAATCTTAGGCTTAAAGTCTGCTTTAAGACAATTTTACTCTTTATTTAATTATGCATTTAATCACTTTATTACTTCTTAATTTTGTCACTGTTACGATAAAAATGCACGATTTACACACTGTTACGATGTCTGTTCAACTGTGTCGATTATAGTTATGTGGTCGCTTATATACCTCTCGTATGTTCAAGTAGATTGAGTGTCAGTAATAAACAAAGTTTAAATTTGAAAAACCTGAAATTGGAGCAGCACAAGAAGGAGCTGGAGTGCTTAAACTTGTAAAAACTTGTAGGTGTGGTTAAGAAGCGCTTTGGAGGAGCAGGGTATAGACGTCGATGAGCATGAATTTAAATTTGAAGAACCAATGACATCTCGATAGGAAGAAACTAATATGGGCAGCTTCGACATAATTGCACTTATCGGGGCAATACGAATGCAACTGCAGTAATGTGATACGAATATGCAGCAGCGATTACTGCAAAATGCTGAATCAGTCGAAAGTTGTGTTGCATCCGTCCAAGAGGATGTTAATTAACAGCTGCAGCACAGTGAAATACAGCATACTCAACTAGAGGAACAGAACTCAAATCAGATGAAAGAAATGTCCGAGAGGGTAGACAGAAATATTTGTGAAACTGAGACACGACAGGAATCGTTCGAAAAATCTGTGGAACAAAAATTCATGGCTAACGAGCAAAAACAGAAAAAATTAAAACAACAAATAAAACAAACATTCTCAAAATGTTAATTGCCTATACCAGCTTCATCCTCAATAAAACTGAAACCTAACTTATGAAAGAACCACGACATTCAGTGTGTTCAGAATGCAGTTTGAGATTACCGCTAGCACATATGGTTGGAGTACTCGCGAAAAAGTGGCAGCAATAACCGCATCTTTGAAGTGTGCCGCTGCTGAAAATGAGCGAGACTGTGATGAAAGAGTAATAAATGCCGCTCAGCGGAAGTATGATAGTGAACATCATAAACAGATATACCAACTAGAGCTACGAACACGTGTACATAAGAGTGGTGAGCCTCTACAACAGTTTGCGGCGGAAGTGGAGCGTTTGGCTCATTTTCCTGATCAAGGACAGAATACTGAGAGGTATATGATGCACACCTTAGAATTTGGGATTAGCGATGCGGAGATAATGCGTTCTGCGATAACTATTCCGAAATCTACATATATGGAGACTGTAGCTAGCGTTTTGAGTATGCAGAGCCCGTCAAAAAAGAGTCGAAAGCGCACAAAGTTTCAAAGGCAAATGCCTTACCTGCGGAGAGGTTGGACACGTAGCTCTCAATTTTCAGTCGAGACGCAAACGTTGCCGGTAAGACCGCCAAAGCAAGTCAGACTCAAAAATAGTGAATCGGAAAATGTTGTTAAACCGTCGACAATCTAATGGTCGACAGTGTAGCAAACATAAGAAAAGTTGTAGTAACATTTCATAAACAGAAAGGATCTCGTTCGGGGAATCAAGCCGCTTCTGGGAAAAAGATTGCGTATGGCAACTGGAGATGATGCACCGGTACTGGGAAAAGTTACACGGAACATCACTATTTCCAATTATGATGTCGTCCAGTAAAAATTTGTTATCAGCTTCCACCACACACAAGTGGTTCTTCTCAAAATCTCCGTCCGTTTTGGCCCATATAATTACCTCTGACTTCAGTGGATTTTTTGTCCGCCGCGATAGAATGCCTTGCTTAACACCTTCATACTTATCCTCACCAATGGATAACGGTATTTTGGTTTTCGAATATTTCAACATTCGGCTTTTCAAATCTATCGCGAATCCATTCCATATCTTAAATCCACACCTAACATTAATTCGTCCACAATATCCGGAACTACAAACTCGTGCGTCACTGCTGTGGTGCCGTTAAACGGACGGAGATTTTGAGAAGAACCACTTGTGTGTGGTGGAAGCTGATAACAAATTTTTACTGGACGACATCATAATTGGAAAAACCCTCGTAGAATAACAGCAGATCAGAATAGTGCCAGTAAGATTGGTCAATCTTGCAAACAGCGCTAGAGAAAGGACAAGTAATTCGAAATTGCCCCGCAATTTAGGGAAATGTAATTTGTGTGAGCCAACAGCGATACAAGGAAAGTAAGATACCAGATAATAAGGTACTCGACGATGCGAGGAAAGAATGGACTAAAATGTTAGCCGCAGAACAGAGGAAGACTGCCTGCTACCATTGGTAAGACATTCGACAGAATTTTCTGAAAAGGGTGAAAACGCAAGCAGCACAAAGATGGAAAAACGAACTTAGAGAGCTTTTCTGTACAGCTCCGATCCTTGCGAATCCAATTCCATGCGAAAAATTTGTTTTGGACACAGATACAAGTGGCTTCGGGATTTGAGGTGTCCGGACATGAAAGAGTAATAGAATACTTCAGCAAGACCTTATTAAAGCCTGAGCGAAATTATTGTGTAACAAAGGTAGAACTTTCGGCGGTTTTGTAGTGCGTGAAGCACTTTAACAAGTACTTGTATGGACAAAAGTTGTTGTTGAGAACGGATGACGCTGCTCTGCGCTGGCTATTACAGTACAAAAATCCCGAAGATCAGCTGGCGAGATGGATTGAGAGTTTGCAAAGCATTAATTTCACAATAGAACATCGCAAACGTGGAAGCCACCGGAATGCTGTTGCTTTATCACGACGTATTTCCAATGTGGAATGCAAGCGCTGTTCTAAAGCTGAAGGGACAGAAGGATAGAGGAACAATCTAGTAAGCGCAGCACTCAGACAGGGTATATATCCATTGTACTGCACTTAAGGTTCCCTTTTACTCGGCATTAAATCTACCCGACCTCCGAAGAAATAGAAGTAGATCCTGTGGTGCCAAGGAGCCAAGTTGGTCACTCCTCAACACATCAGTGCCAAATATCCCAAACCTGATTCGAGCAAAGGCAGGGCAGACGCAAAGGAAATGTTCCGCCGTCTCGTCTTCTTCTCCGCAGGCTGTGCACAGCGCACTGTCTGATATGCCAATCCTTTCCATGTGCCTAGCCCATAGAAAGTGCCCCGTCATCCCGCCAACCAACAGCCTGCAGTCCCTCCTACCTAAAGATAGAAGGAACCGTGACCATCGGTCCGAGATAGCAGGTAGCATAATTTTCGTCCATCCGCAGCCTCTCTCAGCCCGCCATGCTCGCTTGTGGGTCGAAACAACCCACTTGTTTGCAGTGGCTTTGATGGCAGCAGAAGGGAGTGGCAGAACAGGCTCAGGGCCAATAAAAACAGCCTCAGAGCCCATCCTGGCCAAAGAGTCAGAGGTCTCGTTACCCGCAATACCAGCGTGTCCCGGGACCCAAGTCAGCGTCAGACTATTATGTTTTCCAACACAATTTAGCCTGGATTTGCAGGACCTGACTATCGTGGAAGTGGTGGTCGGACTATCCAAGGCCATGAGCGCAGCTTGGCTGTCACTGCAGACACAAATCGATTTGCCTTTCCACCTGTTTTCCACAACAAAGTCCATCGCCTCAAGTATCGCATACACCTCCGCCTGAAACACAGACGCATGCAGACCAAGGGCAAAGAACCGACGGGTCCCACAGGATTCCACGAGGACACCAGAACCTGAACCTTCTTCAGTCCTGGAGCCATCAGTGAAAATACGGCAGCAGTGTTTGCCGGGCTCGTTATCGGGATCTAACCATGAACGAGCCTCTGGCAGCAACACATTGTACCGCTTTTCTAGTATGACGGTTGACAACATGGAGTCCGGGGGCATAGACAGGATTGCAGAATCGATGTCAGTGCCTGCGCCGTCGTCCAACATCGAGCACACCCCATACCAGTGGCCACTATGTTTCACTCTGCAGATGGCCTTAACGGCCTCTCCGCGGATGAAGACATCTAGTGGCGGGAGATTCACCAAAGCATCAAGTGCCGGGCCTGGAGTAGTCGGAAATGCTCCGGTACAACATATGGCCACAGCACGTAGTAGTTTTGATAGAGCTTTTTTGACCCCTACACGAGAGAGTCTGCTCATCCAAACCATCGATGCATAGGTGATAATAGGTCTTACCATAGCTGTATAGATCCATAGGACCTTACTAGTGGAAAGACCCCATGTCTTACCAAAAACACCCTTACATGCCAGAAAACTGACAGTGCTTTGGATGTCTTCAGTTCGACATGTGTTTTCCAAAGAAGTTTGTTATCAAGGATGACTCCAAGATATTTGATTTCCTTGGATAGCTGGATAGTGACTCCTTTTAGTGTAGGCAGAATAAGTCCATCAAGCTTCCTCCTTCTGGTAAAGAGGACAATACCAGTCTTGACAGGATTAGCCGATAGCCCATTCGCACTGCACCAAGTGTCAATCATATCCAGAGTTCTCTGCAGACAATCTGAGCGTAGATACCCGAGTCATTATCGATTACCATGCACCAGAGCAACGGAGACAGTACGCCACCTTGGGGACAGCCTCTCTTAACCCCAGACGACACCAGTATATCTTCCTCCGCCCGTACCGTCCTGATTCTCTGGGCCAGCATTGACCGTATCCAATTTACTAGGACCCGGTCTACGCCATGCCGCCTAGCAGAGCCGCACATACTGTCGAAAGTAGCATTGTCAAACGCACCCTCTATGTCCACAAAGATGCCTATTGCGTATTCTTTCCCGTCGATGGCTCGCTCCATCCTTCCAACAAGGTTTTGCAGAGCCGTCTCGCAGGATTTTCCGCTTTGATAGGCATGCTGAAATGGAGAGAGTGGATGCGTCTTCAGAGACTCCCTACGCATGCGAAGCTCCACCAGCCGTTCTAAACTTTTTAGCATGAACGAGGTCATACTAATAGGTCTGAAGCTCTTTGGATTGGTGTAGTCGTCTCTTCCAACCTTAGGTCGTAATTAATCGATGTCCGCTTAATGGCTGTTTTACCAGACGGAGAATGGACAGCGGAGAAAATAAAAGAAGAACAATGAAATAAGCCGGAATTTGCAAAAAGTGTGTCAAGTAAGAGAGAAGGAAAACGACCAAAATGGAATGAAATCTCGACCGAAAGTCCTGTAACTAAATCTTATTGGGCTCAATGGAATAGCTTAAAGTTTCAAGATGGATGCCTATTCCGCCTATGGGAAAAACCACGAAGAACTTTATTGTGGTACCCAAGGCAGGAATAAGCGAAATTCTAAATAAATTCCACAGTAGGCCAGCAGAGGACATTTGGGAATAACAAAAACAGTCGAGAAAATTAAAACACGATTTAATTGGGTTGGTTGCCAGCAATCAGTAGTTGACTGTGCTTGTGAAAAGTGTACACCTAGTCAGGGGAAAATGCATTTATTCAACGTGGGAGCGCCATTTGAGCGTATTGCAATAAGCATCGCTTGTCCGTTTCCAATGAGTGATTCCGGCAACAATTATGTTCTCGTTGTAATGCACTATTTTAGTAAATGGCCAGAAGTATATCCAATTCCCGATCAAGAGGCTAAGACCATTGTAGATGCATTTGTTAATAATGGGGTTTGCAGATTCGGAGCTCCTCATGCGATCCACTCGGATCAAGGTAGAAATTTCGAGTCAGTGATATTCAGGGAAATGAGTGAATTAATGTTCATACGCAAAACTCGCATAACCTTTTACAACTGCAATCCGATGGAAGGTTGGAAAGGTTTATTCGGACGCTTGAGGAACATCTAAGGAAAGTCTTGGACAGAAATCAGAAAGATTGAGACTGTTATGAACCCTATAACCATGACTCACGTCCTACACTATCTGTCGGTCTGTCTGTCGAGCGACCACATGTACTGTGCATTTCAATATGTAATAAATATTAAATCCACTTCCAAGGGTTGACGGCAAGGCTAAACAAATTCAGTAGGCAATCGGCACAACGCAATGATAATTAATTTAAGTGCATTCACTAAACACGCGCTCTAGACAATATGCATGTGCAAGCAAATGCATTTCGGCACGATCCATACGTACATGAGCACATTACACTCAACCCATTCCTTCATATGTACGGCACATTGGCCACACATATAGAAGTGATTGAGTGAATATGTGCCCATGTATATTGATCGGGCAAATGCACGGGAAAGAGTAGTTTGACTGACACTCAATTTTTCGATCATTAAACCTTATTGGAAAATAGTCCACAACAATCTCCGCACACAAATTTCGGTGCAAAATGCAAGGATGACGAAATGAAAAAATAAAAGGGGATGGTTGGCAGTAGATCGAGGCAGAGAGAGAGAAATCAAGTAAGAAGCTGCTAGGGTTGCGGCCAAGCGAAGATAGCGGACCCACGAGCATATTTTAAAAGGAACTTAAGTTGAAACAAATGAAATTTATTAAATTCTTAATAAAAATAAAACAAACAAAAACAGCCAACTCTTTCCAACCCCTCCCTTCCGTATCTTCCTTTTCACCACGTGAGAGCACGGGAAGAACAGAAATAACACATATACATAACAATTTGGTGGCAGCTGTGGGATCCTGCGATTGATCGCACGATTGAAGGAGATACTGAAGTGAAAGTGTAATAGAAATTGTCAAGTAGTAGGTAAATATTATCAAGACTAGGTGAATACAACTGTAGGGCGTGAAGTCTTTCTGGCAAAGGCAAACCATCAATAGCAAAACCATCAACAGCAATACCAGCAACAGCAAAAGCAGCATCAGCAATACCATCAACAGCAAAACCATCAACAGCAATACCAGCATCAGCAATACCAGCAACAGCAAAACCAGCATCAGCAATACCAGCAACAGCAAAACTATCAACAGCAATACCAGCAACAGAAATACCATCAAAAGAAAACCAGGAACTGGCAAATTTATTTTTAAGAAGTGAACGACCCCTAAGAAATTAAAACAAAACACACTAATAGTAAGTTCTCGGGCACTGATCAATTGATTTCTTTTATATAAGAAACCAAAAAGGTGACAATATGTTCACTAGAAAACGTTTGTTGGTTGCTACGCTTTTTGAGCAGTTAGCTTTACATTCAAAAATTCCTGTGTACAATGACGTTTCACCTCAAACCACAGAGGTGAAAATTAGTTTCAACGATGACAGAATTTAGTGGTACTACAGGTAACTTAAACAAATTTGTGACATGCGGGATTATATTATTTTCTTCCGCTAAGACAGACACTAACGCAAAAATTTATCTGGATGGTCCAGGGACCGCCATTTTAACTGCTACAGTGCTAGCAGCAAGTGGACTGACTTAATACGCGAATTAAAAATAGACTTCGAGGATGATAGGTCAATTAGCTCAATCCAGGGAGAAAAGTCTCGGGAGAGGCAGTTACAAAAAGAAAACACGAAGGAATTTGGCCACAGACTGAAACATTCTTAAATGCACTCAATTCAGCTACGTACATATTTACTAGAAACCAATGAGCGTCTAGCACCCAATGCATACGAAAATGGATTATGAAATCACGCCCTGAGAAAAAGCACAAAAACCTGCAAGAATTGAAAAATCAATGGCAAAGTATCCGGAGGTATCCAGAATGAAATAAATTGGGGGCCAAAATGCACGAGCGAATTTCGTAAACGGTGGCCGTCAGCGGGTTTTTAAAAAATAAGAGACAATTTCAATTGCAGCGAGTTGACGCTGAAGAATACGAAAACCAGACTAACTTTATTTGAAAAACTCATTTTCATTCTCAGTTACAATTTGCTTAACTATTATGCTTACTTGCTTAATTCTTATGTGTTACAAAAGTGCTTACTAATCTATATACATTTTATTCTGCCCAATATTGCCTTTCTCGGGACTTTGTTCACATTTTGATTTTCATTTATTTCTTTGGTTGAATTTATTGTGAAATTCCGGAAATGGGTTTAATGTTAGAGTTTGTCTTTACTTGCAATATTTAATAAGAATTTATCTATACCGTCAGGTGCTGAATTAGCATTAATATACATATGTTGGTGTGTTACTTACATTATATGTACATACCCCCTCCTTGAAATTAGAGTTCTCCCGAATTCTACCATTTAATTTTATTATACCCCTTACCTTTAAAAAAGGTAAATAAGGTATACTATTTTTGTACTTTAGAGAGGGGTTGCAATTTCAAGAAGTAGGCGTGGCATAGCATGATCAGAATCACTTTCTAAGCAATTTTTATTTTGTCCGTCCGTCTGTCCGTTTGTCCGTCCATCCGTTTGTCCGTCTGTCCGTCTGTGGCAACTTTCTTCTACACCGATAGAATTATCTTAATGAAATTTTTCAAAAGTATAGTCTGGACAAAGATACAGAACCAGATTGCTATATGGGCCGATTTGGACAAAGACCACGCCTACATCCCATGAAAAGAACTTTTTTCACCTTTTTTAAAATAACTATCACTTCAGTCCAATTGATGAAATCGTGACGTAATTTGACAGTTATGGAGTTGCGGGTCCTACTACACACTGTGCAAAAAGTGGACCGTATACATTAACTGCCACGCTCACTATTAACAAATATTAGACTTAAGATCTGGTAGATTTTCAGTCGAAATTTCACGGGAAGGAACATGTGGGCATTATAAAGCTATCTGCAACAAATAGGGTTGATCGGAGAAAAGACACGCCCACTTTTTATACAAGGATTTTCGGGTCTAAAATTAAAATTATCCTATGCTCGTATTGATGCAAGCGGAATAAAAATTGGCATGGGTTCATAATAGTGTGTGCGCAGAATATGGAGATCATAATACAACTGCCAAGCCCACAATTTGCCAAAAATCATTACTATTCTCCTATTAAAGGTTTATCAACGAAAATTCGCAGGTAGGTTGCGGGTAATAACATTAAACAAAAAAACGAAACAAAAATGGGCGTGTTCTTTTTACGGCCAAGCCCACTATTCACATATTATTATAACTTACGACCCATACAATATTTTTGGACGAAAAAATATTTTTTAGTGGTTATATAGACACTACCAAGCTATTCACAAGGAATGGGGCCGATATAATCAGTTCAAGGTACCCTACCGAAAATTACCGTAGATATGCTCCTAATGATGATTTATGAAGAAAACATCTCCATTATTGAACTCGTACGCACAAGAAAAGGTAAAGGGTATTTCGAAGTCGGTCTAACCCGACTTCAGACGTCTGTACTCGTTTTTGTATAATTTTGGTTAATGAAAAAAATTCCACACAAAATTATTGTCAAAATAATTATTAACAAATGACACCAATATCAAAGTTTACTGTGATATTTTTTTAATTTTTTCATTAGACCATTTATTGTTTTATTGTATCTTACTCCATTGGAAACTAACAATAAATTATAAAGTCTTAAAACTATTGGAGCTATATGGGTTCTACTAGTGTATTCATACATATATATTAATTAACAGGGAAACAAAATTTAATATAGATACATATTACAGATTAGTTTGCATATATATTAATTAACAGGGAAACAAAATTTAATATAGATACATATTTTCAGATTAGTTTGTAAATAAGTTTAGAAACATGGTTTCTTTAGACGTGAAGCAGAATTCTGCTGGAGTGGACTTCTTGCAGGTATGTTCGTATGATTTTGCAGGCGATTCAGGTATTTCTATGATTTCTTCTTCTAAAGTGGATATATGTATATCGTTGTGATTGTTTTTGTTGGAAATAGCCAATAATGCAGACCACTTTTTGTCTGAAAGGCTTATTAGCTACAACTTAAATATACAATAAGTCAATATGTTAGAAGGTAAACTTAATGTTAAAGATAAAAGAGGAAAACAAATGTAATGGAGTATTAACCGATTGTTTGGGTTGCATTGCAGAAGTTATACATATTTACTAGTACTATTCACACTAATATTTACACTAGGGCAATTCATTATGTATTCAATACTCCCTCTCAAACCGAACATTATTGGACAAATCTTTATTTTTAATCTCGAATCTTAATTCAATAACTTTATACAATTCAAAATTAAATTAAAATTCAAATTAAAATAATTCAATTAAATCAAAACTTTATATCATTCAAAATTAAGCTCAACAATAAAGTTTCATTCAATTCATTATTCAATCATTCCCATTGCTTTTGTTAATTGGAGATGTTTAATTTTTGCTAGATTTTTTGTTAAGATATCTGCAACCATATTGTTAGACGGAACATATTCTAATTTTATGCTATCATTCTGAATTGCTTCTCTAATAAAATAATATCTTATGTCTATGTGTTTCGTTCTTCTGTGGTAGATGTGGTTCTTTGCCAGTTGATGTGAACTGAGATTGTCGCCTTTTATTAGCATTGGTCTATTTCTGGAATGGAAACCTAATTCCTGCAGTAGTCTTCTCAGATAAATACCTTCTTTTGCACCAGAACATAGTGCAATATTAATATTAACGTACCTTTGTCTTGTTTTTTATAAAGACATTTTTCGTGATCGCAAGGAGCGAAACCCAGTTTCTTCAGGATAGAGTCCAAAGTTAAGTGCCATTCTCGTCCAGATTGTTTAAGGCCATAAATGGCTTTGTTTAGCTTGGATTCCTTTTATCAATAAAACCTTCTGGCTGATGCATGTAGCACTCTTCGTTTAAGGTACTGTTAAGATATGCCGTTGTTATGTCCAATTGATGCAGATGCATTTCGTACTTTGCTGCAAGGGCCAATAGCATCCTTATAGTAGCGTAGCGTATAACTGGTGAAAAGGTTTCATAGTAATTCAGGCCATACTCCTGACTGCAGTCTTTAGCCACAACTCTTGCTTTGAACCGTTCAATACTGCCATCTTTGCCTCGTTTGACGCTGTACACCCATTTTCAATTGATTGCTTTCTGGTTGTCAGGAAGTGCTGTTATAGACCATGTGTTGTTTTGGATTAACGATTTATATTCATTCTCCATCGCGCACTGCCATTCATTTGAAAACTCATGACTAAGTGCTTCTTTAAAGGTTTCCGGGATCTTGATACCATCTGTGATACTCATAACATTTTCAACATTAGGAAATAGTTTTGGCTTAGATTGTTTAGTGGCATTAACTGTAATTTCCCTTCCTCGTAAAACTCTTACATAGTTCTCGATTGGTGGTTCATCAAATTCTTCTTCATTTGCAGGGGTAACACTACTTTCAGTCTTGCTGGCTTCATTGCTTTCTGAGCTTTCTGATACTTCTATGGGAACAACACCCATCTCCATTTCTCTCTCTTTATTAATCTGATTTGTATCTTCACTCTTTTCAGGCTCTAATGCATGCATTAAGCTTTGATTCGTCAAATAACACGTCCCTCTTTTCAACAACTCTGTGTGTGTTTCTATCATAGAGACGATACGCTTTTGATGTAAGGGAATACCCTACCATTCGAAACTCTTGGCCCTTAGGTTTAAGCTTATTCGTTTGAGTTTTATCAAGCCCTATTGCCAAGCATCCAAAAACCCTCAAGTGACTAACTTCTGGCTTACGTCCTGACCAGGCTTCAAAACACAGGTGACACAGCTTAGTGCTTTCGTTGGACACCTGTTACGAATATAAACTGGAGTGGATATCGCTTCTGCCCACAAACAATCACTTAAGTTCGACTGGCAAAGCATACTTCTAACCATTTCTTGCACAGCACGATTGAATCTCTCGGCGACTCCGTTTTGTTGCGGTGTATATGCAACTGTTAATTGCCTTACAATTCCGTTTTCATTTAGATACTTATCAAATGCTTTATTTAAAAACTCCTTGCCATTATCTGTTCTAAGTACTTTAACTTTTCTACCGGTTTGCCGCTCAGCCATTTCTTTGAAAATTTTAAACTTATCAAGGCATTCGTCTTTGGATTTAAAAAAATATAGAAAAGCCCTTCTCGCACACATCACTATGTATCAAATCTGAAATACCGTCTGCTCTAGTGGCTTGTTGCGGAAATGGTAGCATATGAATTTTTGATTTCATGCATATTTCACATTTAACATATTTTGGGACACTATTTATCTCTATTCCTTTAGCCATGTTCTTTATGCACAATACATTCATGCTTTTGAAATTAAGGTGGCCTAGCCTGTTGTGCCATTTGATAATTTTTTCATTAGAATCATTAAAAAACGCATTCTCAATTTTTTCTTCGATTATAAAAAGGTTATCTCTTTTCACTGCTTTTAGAATGGCTTCGTTGCTTTTATCATTTATTGTAGCCGAATTTATATTAAATAGAACAGAAAATCCTTTGTTTACAATTTTACCCACAGACAAGAAATTGTGTTTTAAATTGGGAATGTGCAGCACATCATTCAACAAAAAGGAACAACAATTAGTGTTGATTTTAACCGTGCCTCTGCCTACTGCCTCTGTATAATTGTTGTCTGCTAAGCGGACTTTTTCTTTCACTTTCTCATATGTGGAGAACAGCGCGCGGTCGACGCAAAGATGCGACGTCGCGCCGCTGTCGGCGCACCACTCAATATGCTCATCATGTTGTTCACTGGTGCTTTTATTATTAGCAGCATTGGTTACAGCGAAAGACAATTCTTCCTTTCTTCTACTTTGCTTTGGCTTTTTACAGTTAGCAGCAAAGTGACCGGTTTTACCGCAATTGAAACAAGTAATTACTTTGCTTTTATATGTTCTTCTTTTCCTTTGTTCGTTAAAGCCTTTATGCACAGCAAATGCTGTTGTTTCATTTTTACCTTCATTCGACTTTGACTGATCACTTCTTCTGACCCCTTCTTCTATTAATTTTGACTTTAAAACGGCAAGCTTAGGCAATTCATCCCTAATCTCTATAGCAATAACAAAATTGTCGAATGATTTGGGTAGACTGGCAAGCAAAATCAATGTTAATAGTTCTTCAGATATTTCAATTTTCAATTCTGTCTTATTTTCAACTATTTCTGTAAATTCTTTAATGTGATTTACCAGTTTCTCACTTTCTTTCATTTTCATATTGATTAGTTTTTTATATAAAGATACTTTCCTTGCCGGTCCACTGGGTTGATGTACATCCTTAAGCGCTTCCAAGCGTCATTTGAAGTTTTTGCATGTTTTATGTGGCACAGTTGAGATGACGACACGTTTAAAATAATTAGCGCCAATGCCTTTTCATCCATCCTCTCCCATTTCGATGAAGTGTCTTTATCCTTTGAGCCATCTTTTTTCTCCGACTTTTCACCCTTCGAAACTTCTTTGGAGTCATCAGGCCTTATACTCACACAAGACCACAAATCAGCGCTTATTAAAAGGCTTCGCATTTGTATTGCCCAGAACTCATAATTGTTCTCAGACAAACGCTCAATTACATTGTTGCTCATTGCAATCACTTACTTTTTTACTTTTTAAAAAAAATTTATAAATTTATTTTAATTTGCACAACTCTTAGGCTTCAAATCTCGCCTGGGCCCATAACCTGTTGGTAATAGCCAATAATGCACACCACCTGTTGTCTGAAAGGTTTATTAGCTACAACTTAAATATACAATAAGTCAATATGTTAGAAGGTAAACTTAATGTTAAAGATAAAAGAGGAAAACAAATGTAATGGAGTATTAACCGATTGTTTGGGTTGCATTGCAGAAGTTATACATATTTACTAGTACTATTCACACTACTATTTACACTAGGGCAATTCATTATATATTCAATAGTTTTTAATTTTGATAAACCGTGTTGCGCCGGTAATGGTTCTTAGGATTTTCGACTGTGCCCTTTAGATAAATTCTAGGTTGGAGGTGCTCGCACTACCCCAAAGTTGCGCCCCATATGTCCATATGGGCTTTATTATAGTTTTATATAAAAGGACTTTGTGTTCCAAGCGCATCTTTGATTTTTTGTTGATTAACCAATTCAGAGAGTTAGCTTTTAGTTTCATTTGAGTTATTTTCGCTTCTATGTGCTTCCTCCAAGTTAATCTACGGTCAAGATGGATTCCAAAACACTTCACTTCTGTTACTTGCGGTATTTTTATATCATTTAGTTACACATTGGACAGGTGCGGGTTCTGAGGGAGAACGTTATGTGTGTACATTTCACTTCGTTAACTTTAATACGCCAGTTTGCCAGCCAAATTTCTACATCTTTAAGGTGTTCGTTTAGGTCACGAGACGCGATATGCGGATTTTGATGGGTACTTAAAATGGCTGTGTCGTCAGGAAATGTGGAAGTAACTACGCTGTTATTTATTGGTAGGTCAGACGTATATATTAGGTAGAAAGTAGGACCACAGACAACGTAGTCATATAGATTTCCAAATGCTTTGAAAATAAGTGTTCCAAAATTTGTCGACTAAAGTTAGCTTTTGTCGACTTATCGCACTAGCCCCAGAGAAGAAGAGAAACGTGAGAGTGTGCAAAATACACACCAATATGGTAAATCAAGAGAGCAATAACTTTGCGCTCTGGCAAAACTTTGCAACCATCATGCGATGTTCGTTTTTCATTTCGGACGCTAAATGTACATGAGGACTTTCGAACAAGCAAGCACGACAATCTCCGATCGTAATAAAAACTTAAAACAGTGAAAAATACGACGAGATTGAATAGCATCAATTCTCATTTTTATACTCACAACTATTTTGATCGTAAGCATAGAACCCAACAGGAAATTACAAGCGATTGATTTTTATTTGGGTCGAAAAAAGAGAAACGTATCTTATTACATATCTGAATTGGCAAAACTGGAAATTGTTTCCAAAGAACTTAAAAATAAAGTTAGGTTTTTGGAAACAAAAAATGCGATAAATCTGAAAGCAATACAAAGCCTGAGAAAAATTAGAACAAACAAATTTAAAAATCACTATAAAATAAATAATAATGATTGCAATATTATGAAATATATGAATATAATAAAAGACGATAAACTGGAGTGCTTGTTTGTGTTTACTTGTCGAATCACTTGCTTTTTCCCTACTGTGATGGAGTCTTTGTTTAAATGAGAAATTGGGAGAGAAAACTTGCTTTTTTTGTTACTAGTATGTGTTCCCAGTAAAGCTAAAGTGACACCATTTTTTTAAAATCTTTGGAAATCTATATGACTACGTTGTCTGTGGTAGGACCAAGCACACTCCCTTGTGGTACTCCAGCAAATATTTGAAATTCGGAGGTTACAAATTGATTGTATTTCACCTTGTACTTAGTAACCACTCAGTGTTCCTATTCGCTAAGTAAGATTCCAGCACTCTGTGTGTGTTGAATGGCAGAAACTTTTTAATCTTGTGCACTAGCCCCTCATGCCAGACTTTATCGAATTCTTGGGCAATGTCTAGAAATATTGCTGAACAGTATTTCTTTTCTTCGAAAGCTCTTCTAATTTCGCTTGTTATATGGTGCACCTGCTCTATTGTACCGTGCTCTTTTCTGAATCCGAATTGATGAGTAGGAATGTTGTCATTTTGATTTAGATAGGGCCCAATTTTCCCAAGTAACAATATTTCAAATATTTTTGAGAGGGTGGGTAGAAGACTTATGGGCCGATATGAGGAAACCTGCGTTGGATCTTTTCCTGGCTTAGGAATCATTGTAATTTGCGATATCTTCTTTTGGTTAGTTTTATTAACGCTATGTGTGGTAATTCCATGACCATTTTATTTGTGATTAGGTCATATCCACGGGACTTTTTCGCATTAAGACCTGTTTTAATGACACACTCTAAGTCTTTGATTTTTAGATGAAGCGGCTGAGTCACTTTGGTTCTAGGTAAAGAAGGGACCTCGAAGTTATTGCACTGAGCATTAGGGCAAAAAACTGTTTGTAGATGCGCAGCAAACGCTGCTCTTTTTCTTCATCGCTTTTGGCACAACTTCCATTTCCAAACCTTACTGGTGGCTTACTTTCCTTGGGGCTTTTTGCAACCTTTGTAGCTCTCCAAAGTGAGTAGTTGGTGTATTTAAGCGGGCCCAGATCTTTAATGTAGGTGTCAATACTTGCTTCAGCTTCCTTTTGAAGTACATCTCTAAGGTGATTTTGTGACAATTTTAATTTCCTCTTTAGGGCAGGTGACCTATATTTCTGCCATTCTCGTCTTAGGCGTCTTTTCTCCTTATCGAGGCACTGCACATTGGTTGAAGTTATATAACGGGTAGCAACCTGCATAATTTTTTCTGTTGGTGTTGCGCACGCAGCCGCTGATGCTAACAAGGAATTAAACTCGTGGAGAGCTCATCTTTGTTTTTAGGAGGAGATTCCAGGCAAATATGTGTACTCACGTATTTCTTATATTTGAGCTAGTTCGTTTTGTTGGTGTTAAATTTGGGCGATTTATGTACAAGTTCAGCAGTTTTTTTCCAGTATATGATGACAGGTGAGTGATCGGAGGACATGTCGTAAATTGCTTCAGAGGAAAACAGTGCCCTGCTTATCTTTTTGATCACAGCGAAATCAATAAGATCTGGGATTTTACGCTGTTCCGCTCGCCAGTACGTGGGTTGGCCACTTGAGACAAAATCTAGATGATTTCGATGATAAATTAACACATCGTATGCTTAGAATTATAGTCTGCAGCTGCTATAAATTTTTTTCCGAGCGTTTGAAAAAACTGCAGGAATTTTGCTGAAGTTACTTGGAATCTAGGTGACAGTATACTGCAGAAATTGTTATACTTTCGCCATAGAACTGAAGGGAGATTGAAATGACTTGGATGTGTCTTTCGGCATATTTCTCACGTAGGAAATGCTTTATACGGGCATAAATATGAATTCTTGCGCCTCCGTGCATTTTATCATCTGGATAATTGGTTTTGTAGAAATTGAAACCGGCAATTCTGAAGTTGTACTTATCTGTTAAATGGGTTTCTGAGATAAGCATTATGTCAATTTCGCTGTTGTACAAAAAATTCTTGATTTCTTTTTTGTGTTGGATAATACCGTTGGCATTCCAGTAGCATAACTTTAATTGATTCATTTATTTTTGAGAGAGCAGTGTTTTCATTAGTAGATTCTGATTTTGTATAAGTTCGTGAATCATCGTTTGCATGGTTGACATAAATTGGGTCATACAATGTGATTGGTTACAAATCATTGCTTCTACATTTTGAACGGGTGGAGAACTAGCTAGACTTTCAGTAGATGCTTTTTTCAATACGTTTGCGTACGTCATTGAGGAGGACGAGGGCGCAGTATTGGCTGGATTTATGCTAGGGTAGTTATGTGCAATATTGCCACATTCACAGCGAACTAGCTTTTGTGTTGTACGCGGCTTCATATTCAGGTCTGTGTAAACTGGACACCCCCTATAGTTGGCCGTATGGTTACCACCGCAGTTGCAGCATTTTTTACATATTTATCAAATTTGTCAAATTTACATTCAACTGAGACGTGAAAATCGCCGCAAGCGACCCATATTGTGCGTAGAGTGCAGTAGGATTTCGTGTGCCCATATTCCTGAGCATTGTACCGGACCTTTGCGCTTGTGGGGCTCTTCAATTGAAATTCTACGATATATTAAGTAGCGTAGACTATAAACAGACTGGGTTACATTTTTTTCAGATTTCTCGTCTCTGGAACGAGCTCCACCTTAAATAATGGTTGAGGTATTTTATCCCTGTTTTTTATGTTAAATATTGTTTTTGCATTGAATCCGGTGTCTGCCAGCGCTTCCATTATTTCCTTCTTTAGTTTAGTTTAGTTTTTTTTGTTATCGTCGCGGTAATTAGCAATAGAGCGATAATTTTTTTCGTTATATATTTGGATTTTAGTCCTTGTTACCTTTTTTGAGTGAGATTATATGAAAATTATTCTTGCCTTGTAGGCGAGCAATATTTTCAACCAGAATGTTTGAGCTTTTTCACGCAAGTACATTGGCGGCGGTTTAATGATTTTTTCAAATGAATTTATTTTACTTGAAATTATTTCATTTTCTTTGGTTGGCTCATCATTAAGTGCGGCAAACCTGTTGTGGTACATTGAGTTAGTATATTGATCAATTTCATTTCTTTTATAAATTTTTGCTGATTTATTATTTTTTGGGGTTAGTTTCCGTTTATTTTGAATATACCGATCCATGCCTGTTTGTATAGTTGCAGACTGAACGGAAATTGTCTTATTTGTTGTATTTGTTGTTTTTGAATGTTCCACAGACGATATTGAACTTAGCAAGCGTGTGTTAGCTGTATTTGCATGAGAACGCATTTCTGTGTTTGCGTAGGTGCGAGAGCGGCTGCTTTCTACTCTTATTGCTTTAGCTTAATCGAGTCGATTGCTCTAGTTGAGCAATAGTGTGTTGTTCCGTGTTTTCTGAAGAGACGCCTGCTGCTAACGTTTGATGAGTTGGTATACTTAAATGCGCATGCGCTGTTAACTTATGAGAGAACAATTCCGTTGGTTTCACTGAAGTTTTTGGTATACTGCTTATTGCTGATGCAGAATGAAGCGCGGGGGGGTGAGACATCGATCTCTAGCAAGAGGTGGAGAGGGCAAAATGCTCATGTATAATTTGTTTTTGTTGTATGTTTTGTTATTACCACTATTTGGACCTTTTCTTAATATTAATTCTGATTTTTGGCTTACGTATTAATTTAAACAAAGGTGCAATCTCAAGTCAGTGGTAGAGTCACTATCTCGGCGATTTGCGTGATCACTTTAGGTGTTTATAATCTGTATTATTTTTATTTTTACATTTCCCTTTTTTTATGACACTATGTGGAACGTTTTAAAAACAAATCACAAAATGAATATTTTTCAAAATGCTTATTTGCACGATGGTCGACTGACATAGGAAAGACATACAAAATCACCTCTTACTAGCAGATAAAAACATAAGTCAACAAACTCAAGTAAACGCATATTTTAATATAGCATTAGAACAATTAAGAGATTTTCTTAAAAGCGATAGAGTAAAAATCGAAAAAGCGATAAATTCTATACCTAAATTCAACGACGAAGAATATGAACAAAACTTGCATTTATACAGGGTGGCCCAAATAAGACCAGCTGATGTGAAACACAAATAACTTTTTTATTTTTTAACATAATTTATTTTTGCAGATTATAACTGAACTCTTGGAAATTTAAAATGAATACGTACAGTCCACAACAACGCATTAAAAGTATCGAATTTTATTATTCTTCTCAACGATCAATTGTTCTGACGCAGCGAAATTATCGCCGTTTTTTTAACGTAAGATCAGCGCCCACATCTTCCATGATTACAAGTTTACTTCGCCGTTTTGGGGCTCCGAAAATCCAAGGGCAATACATCAGCATCAGTCACACCCAATCAGATGCACTGTTTGGTGCGGTGTTATGGCCACGAAAATCATCGGCCCATATTTCTTTGAGAATGAGGATGAAACGCCAGAAACGGTCTCCGGGGCTTCTTACAGAACAATGATCGACGACTTTTTGCGGCCAATGGTGGAGCAACATCCTAATTTGTGGTTTCAACAAGATGGAGCCACTGCGCGTACTGCTAGGCAAACTATTGACATGCTGCGTGAAATTTTTGGTGAACGCATAATTTCAAGAAATTCAGATTTCCCTTGGCCTCCTCGTTCACCAGATTTAACTGCGCCCGATTTTTTTTATGGGGATATTTAAAAGACAAAGTGTATGTTAACAAACCACAGACACTTGGACAGCTCAAGCAGAATATTCGAGAAGAAATACGGCGCCTGCAACCAGAAACATTACGCCGTGTAATGCAAAATGCGCCAAAAAGAGCCAATGCCTGTATCGAGCAAAATGGTGGTCATTTGTCTGATGTCATATTTCACACATAGTCAAGTTAAATTTCCATAGAATGTATTTAACATATTAAAATAAATCATTTAAAAAAACCCGTTAACATCAGTAGGTCTCATTTGGGCCACCCTGTAGAAATGTACTAAAATTAAACTATTAAAAATAAAATTGAGTACATACAAGTTAAAGTAGTATCATAAAAATACGGATTGCTTCACCCTAACATTTTAACTAGCAATGCAATTTTAAAGTATGACATAGATTACAACAAATTAAAATACTTACAAATAGGGACGGACAATCAACAAAGCATCAAAATACCAAAAACCCAGCATCTATTACCTTTTATTATTCAATTACATATGCTTATCGCGTGCTGCCACATTGCAAGAATTTAAAACTAAAATGAGTAACTTAAAAACACCACCACCTGTTGGGGGTGCAAAGAAAAAATACTAAATCTTGAATCGCAAAACACAGAATTGCTCGAAAAAATCCAAAACTTAGAAAAATTATGCTCATTGTTAAAAAACGAGTTATCTGTACTCAAAAGTGAGAGTGTAAAACTTAAATCAACCGAAAATTATACCAACACAAAATTATTGATAACGAAAAAAGTATGAGACTAATGAGGATGAACTAGCCAGAGAGACGGACTGGATCCTCAAAAAGAAAAGACCAACCAAAAAAGGCAGAGACCTCTTCGGAAGTGATCACACAAAGTGGACCTACAGTTTCAACTGCTAAAGTGACTGTTACTACCAGTAAAATACCTCGACCTCCTCCAATTGTTGTCAACAGTACAAAAGATTTTAAGAAATTACAAACCCAGCTTATTGCAACTATAAAAAACAAGTTCTTTGTTAAACTTATTAATAATGGTGCATACAGAGTAATAACTTTTGACTCTTCTCCCTATCGGGCTGCTACGAAGTTGTTAACTAATGAAAGTATCCCTTGGCTCAGCTATGAAGACAAGCAAACCAGGCCAATAAAAGTAATGGTAAAAAATCTGCACCATTCGTGTGACCAGGAATCCATTATAAGAGATTTGAATAATCAAGGCCTCAAATTAATTAGTGCTAATAGCAAACTTAAATGGAAGACAAAGGAACCGCTTGATATGTTCGTTATGACATTCGACTCTTCTGAAGATGTGAAGAAAATTCACGAAATCAAAAACATTTTAAATACAATTGTAAAGATTGAACCAATAAAATCATCTAACTTAACTCCCCAGTGTAAAAGTTGCCAATCATTCGGCCACACAAAAAGTTTCTGTGGGAAACCTCCACGATGCGTCAAATGTGCTGGCAAACATATATCTTCAGAGTGCCAAAAGCCAATAGCTGATAAACCAAATGCTGCAATTGTGGTGAGCCGCACCCAGCAAATTATCGTGGCGAAAGCATTAGAAAAAATCAGATCGAAGAAGACAACTTTTGCTAGCATTGGAATTGCGCTTGGGAGCCCTGGAGCCAGGGTTCAGAATCATTCACTCGCTCGCGCTCTCGTCCGCGAACGTGTGCGTTTAAATTTTTTCATAATGTTCTTCTTCGCGAGTAAGAGAGTAAAAAATATTTCTTTTCTCTCTCCTTCGTGTGTGCGATGGTTGAAAATTTTTTTTTTGCTCATCCTTCGCGTATGTGCGTGAATCCAATTTTGTTTTGTTCATATATGAACGGTAGCAAAAGAAAGAGCGCCCATAAATGAGCGCTCGCACATTTCTGACAATTTGAAATTTTTTTTTGTACAGAAATTCCACAAAACAATTTATTATTTAAAGAAACAACAACAAAAATTAAATATGTTCATAACATTTTATTCGCAGTAAATTAATTCACTAAAAGTAACTCATTTAAAAAAGTTAAAAAAGTAAAAAATAAAGTAATTCATTTAAAAAAGTAAAAAATGCATTTACTAAAATTTTTAAAAAATTAAATAATTAAATTCATGAACGATGAACAACTGAAAAAATTTCAATCTGTCAGAAATGTGCGAGCGCTCATTTATGGGCGCTCTTTCTTTTGCTACCGTTCATATATGAACAAAACAAAATTGGATTCACGCACGCATGCGAAGGATGAGCAACAAAAAAATTTCAACCATCGCACACACGAAGGACAGAGAAAAGAAATATTTTTTACGCTCTTACTCGCGAAGAAGAACATTATGAAAAAATTTAAACGCCCACGTTTGCGACCAAACTCATAAATGAAGCTAAATGAGTGCACATTAATGAAAATTTCTGAACCCTGCCTGGAGCACAACATGCAATTTTTAAATTATGGCTGTTTGTCTAAGACTGATTTTATGGAATGCTAATGGTTTAGCCAAACACAAAAATGAGCTGGAAGTCGTGCTTAACAATGAAGATATTGATATATGCTTAATTGCTGAAACTCATTTTACCAAGCAATCGCATGTGTCCTTTAAAAAATACGCGATTTACCATACAATACATCCTGACAATTGTGCAAGGGGTGGTAGCGCAGTCATAATCAAAAGCTCCAGTAAACATCACTTGGAGGACCAAATGAGCACAAATTACTTTCAAACCACATCCGTTTCCGTTAAAACTTCGAAACAACCACTGGTTCTAACTGCTCTATAATAATTGTCCAGTTGAAATATGAAGACTATTTGTCTCTTTTTAATCGTTTCCATGGTCGTTTTATAATTGGAGGCGACTTCAACGCAAAACATACGTTTTTGGGCTCAAGACTCACCACGACAAAAGGAAGAGAATTATTCAAAGCCATGCAGCGTACATGTTGTAATTCAATTTCTACTGGTAAACCAACATATTGGCCATCGGATACTAGCAAAGTACCAGACTTAATTGACTTCTTTGTCTACAAAAACATTCCTGCAGCGCATTTAATTATCACTGAAGGATTTGATCTGAGCTCTGCCCATACGCCGGTGCAATTGATAATTTCCAAAACCCCAGCACTAAATCAAAGCACATCAACGTTAGTAAATGCTTGTACTGACTGGAATTAGTTTCAAGTGCAGCTAGAACAATTAGCCAAGTTTGATTCTATTGTTACCAGTGAGCAACTTGATGATGCTGTGCTCCAGTTTACATAGCAAATACAGATGGCAGCGTGGTATAGTACACCCACACTAAGACTTCTTCTGCACGGGAGAAAATATCCACCTTTTATTAAGAGCTGAATTGCAAAGAAACGGAAGCTACGGAAACGTTGGCACCAAACCAGATCTCCAGCAATCAAATCGAATTTAATCGTATTGCAATATTGCGAGGTGCTTTCATCATACCTTGATGACAGGTACTTTAGTGTTAAGTACGAAAACGCCCATTCTTCTTTGAAAAAAATTAGTGCTGGTGTACCGCAAGGGAGCATCCTGGGGCCTCTGCTGTACCTCCTGTATACATACGACCTACCAACAGCAAATCAGAAAGTAACCGCAACATTTGCGGACGATACTGGTGTTCTGGCTACAGGTAACACTATCGAAGACGCGACGGCTAAGCTACAAGAGGCTGTTACTTGTATTGCTTCATGGGCTAAGAAATGGCGCATTAAGTTAAACAAAACCAAATCACCGCATATAGTTTTTTCACTGGAAAATATACCTTACAAACCGATTTTCATGGATGAGCTAATAATCCCACATGTCAACGAAGCCAAATACCTGGGTATTACACTCGACGCTAAATTGCTCTGGAAAGCTCACGTAAAGAAAAAACGAGAGGAGCTTGACCTGAAACTCAACAAATTGTACCACCTTATTGGCAGACACTCTACCCTGTCAATTCACAACAAACTAATGGTGTATAAACAAATACTGGAGCCGACCTGGACCTATGGCATCCAATTTTGGGGATGTGCTAGTGAAATATACATTGCCACTATCCAACGTTTTCAAAATAAAGTGCTGCGATGTATTGTTAATGCACCATACTATGTTAGAAATAGCGATCTACATCGTGATTTTGGCATGCCAACTGTCACTGATGTGCCAAAAAATTTAGCAATTTCTCACAAACAGCGACTGAAATCGCGTGCCAACGTTGCAGCATCTAGTTTACTTCTGATGACTTCGCAGCGTAGCCGGCGAAAACGGAAAACAGTGTCAGACCTAATGGAACTCGAGTAGCCGATATTTTATTTTTATGTTATACTCGTATGTTAGCATGTATGTACATAAAATACTTAACGCTTTTATTTTAATTTGTTTAATTTATTCGAACAAAATTGCTAGTTGGTATTACCAATATTTACTAGGTGCAATTATAAAATGTTTCTGTATATGGTATAAGTTTCGTTATTAAAAAAAAAAAAGAGAATTAAAAATTAGTATGCAAGTTACGGAGTGTTAGCCACGAAGCATCAAAAAAATAAAAGATTAACTTTATTCTGGAGTCGTCACAACAACACTGCACGTCTTATTCTTTATTGACCTTATATTTATAATATTTAAACGCTTAATTGGCTGATTGATTATTACTAGGGAATATAGAATAAGCTTAAAATAAAGTATAAAAAAGGTTGCGCAACGGATGTACGCAAATTGGAGCGGATGCAAGAGTTCGGTTACCTGTTGTGCAATTGCACTCGATCGTGCGACAGTGCTGGCTATATCCACGTGTTTTATTGACCTATTGTGCAACTGTCCTTAGTCGTGGTATACTGATGAGTAAGCTATAAGAGAAGAAGAAAGATTCTGCAATCCTGTCTATGCCCCCGGACTCCATGTCATCATCCGTCATACTAGAAAGGCGGTACAATGTGTTGCAGCCAGAGGCTCGTTCTGCTGCCGTATATTCACTGATGGCTCCAGGATTGAAGACGGTTCAGGCTCTGGAGTCTTCGTGGAATCTTGTGTGACCCGTCGGTTCTATGCCCTGGGTCTGCATGCGTCTGTGTTTCAGGCGGAGGTGTATGCGATACTTGAGGCAATGGACTTTGTTGTGGAAAACATTTGGAAAGGCAAATCTATTTGTGTCTGCAGTGAAAGCCAAGCTGCGCTCATGGCCTTGGATAGTCCTACCACCACTTCCACGATAGTCAGGTCCTGCAAATCCAGGCTAAATTATGTTGGAAAACATAATAGTCTGACGTTGACTTGTGTACCGGGACACGCTGGCATTGCGGGTAACAAGACCTCAGACTCTTTGGCCAGGATGGGCTCTGAGGCTGTTTTATTGGCCCTGAGCCTGTTCTGCCACTCCCTTCTGCTGTCATCAAAGCCACTGCAAACAAGTGGGTTGTTTCGACCCATAAGCGAGCATGGCGGGCTGAGAGAGGCTGCGGATGGACGAAAATTATGCTACCTGTTATCTCTGACCAATGGTCACGGTTCCTTCTATCTTTAGGTAGGAGGGACTGCAGGCTGTTGGTTGGCGGGATGACGGGGCACTTTCTATGGGCTAGGCAAATGGAAAGGATTGGCATATCAGACAGTGCGCTGTGCCCAGCCTGTGAAGAAGAAGACGAGACGGCGGACCATTGACTTTGCGTCTGCCCTGCCTTTGCTCGAATCAGGTTTGGGATATTTGGCACTGATGTGTTGAGGAGTGACCAACTTGGCTCCTTGGCACCACAGGATCTACTTCTATTTCTTCGAAGGTCGCGTAGATTTAAAGCAGACTAAAAGGGAACCTTAAGTGCAGTACAATGGATATATACTCTGTCTGAGTGCTGCGCTTACTAGATTGTTCCGGCAAAAAAAAAAGCTATAAGAGCCGTATTTAATTTTATTCAAATCTGAAGAAATTTATTGTTCTGTGAGATTACCGTGTAGAACTGGTGGTAAAATTTGATAGTCTGTAGTTTCCCAATTGGTACACTGTATTTAATTTAAAGTAATAGATTCCTTCATGAAGTTTATAACAAATGTTCAATTTAGTTTTTGTTCCAATGTTCAATTTGCTGTTAGCAAATGATAAGTTCCCTAAGTAGTTTGTAAGAAACAAGGTTCCGTCGTTAATTATCTCTACTGTTTGTTTGTTTTGGGACTTATAATCGCAAGTAGCGTGGTCGCCATTAAGAAAATTGCGAGATGCAATTATTAGTTTCAAGTCTTTGCAGTTGGTCTTTTTTGCATATAACTGTTCCTTGGAGCGTTTCACACTTCTCTTTAATACCAAATTTTTCTGTTTGTGAAATGAATAAATTAGAATATTAAGCAAAACTTTCTTATTATTGTAGACTGTCGAACGAATTAGTATGTTATTGAAGATTATATCTTCTGTTTGTGGTAAGGATATGACATACAGAAGGATCGAATCTCTTACAACCATAGCTGGTTTTGCATATTCTATCGCTTGCAGTTCAATTTGGAATGGAAGTGTTTCTATTTGAGATAATATTTTTGCTGTTTCTGCTTTATTTAGGAGAGCACTACTCACAATGTCTGTTTCTCGGACTATTGACTTAAGTTCTTTGGTAATTTGATCGTATTCTGACAAGTCGATGATGTGTATGATTTTGTAGTTGCCCTTAATAATTTTTCCTGTTCCTTGTTTAATTGAGATTAGGGGACTGTGGTATTCATAGATATTGACTGTTGCAATTACCATGAAAGGCATTAACCGGGAAAGATTAGATTTTTTAGGTGAGATTTGTGTATTCTTTTTCCACTGTCTGTTCTGACAGTGACTGTGTTGTGATTTGCTATGATTTCCCTTTCGAAAATAGGCTTTGTCTTTGTTTTAATTAGTTTTTTTAATTTGTAAACTAATTCACCTGGTTTAAATGGTTTTGGTTTAGTTCTATTTTTATTGTGCTTTTGTAATTGAACCTGTTGGTTGCGAGTGATTTCATGCTTTAAGTCTGAGTTTATAATTTTCTTAAAATCTATTAAATTTGGTAATTAATTCTTTGTGTCCTACCGAAAAAAATGTCAACGGGTTTTCTTTTGATAACGGAATGGACGCTGTTATTGTATCGGTCTACGGCGATATTGACCAATTCTTTTAATGATAAATCTTGATACTCGCGAAGTAAGCAACGTATCATTTCAATAATTGTTGAATGCACGCGTTCTACGGCACCATTTGCTTCACTTTTTTGGGATGGTACTGTATAAATGTCTATTCCGAACCCTTACAGATAATTCTTGACAATGCGGCTTATGAAACTCCCTTCGTAGTCCATTACAATTGTTTTAGGAACAGTGAAATAGTGTAGAAGCTTGATTAGCTTGTCTCTAATATGAAGAACGGATTTATTCTTTATACGGAAAAATTTTGTAAATTTAGAAAACTTATCAATACAAGTAATAATATCCCTTTTATCTCTATAATATCTATATGAAGGATTTCTGTTGGATATGTTGGTATTGGAGTGGGCTGTGGTTCTGGCTTTTGAGGGTTTCTGTCATATTTGCTTGCGTTACAAACATGACACACTTTAGTGTATTGCTTAATAAGCTTTATCATTTGTGGGAAATAAAATTTCTCAAGGATTTGGTTTTTATTTTCCAAATGGTTCTTATGGGCGAGTCTGTGTCCATTTTGAATAATGGTACACTTGTGCTCTTCGTTACTTACGTCTTGGACAACTCTTTGTGTGATTCGGATACGGAATTTAGTAAAATGTTCTTTAAATATTTTCTGAAGAATTGCTAAATATGGTTCGGGCATTTTGTTGCCGTTGACTATGTTGGGGTTAAGTTTTTGTTTTAGAGTTTGTATTATATCTTGTTCATAGAAGTTAGGTAGGCGAATATAGTGCCTGTGATAATTGCGGTGGTGCTCATGGGAATCCATTTCGTTGCCTAAAGAGAAAATAAGTTGAATTTTAAAAACGTTTATTGGACATTCGCAATGGGGAATCAAATCCTTATTATCTTCTTCTGCTGAATGTTGTGTGTCAGAAGAGGTTGAAGTATTCAACTGAGGTGGCAATCTAGAAAGTGCGTCGGCGACGAAGTTTGTTTTGCCAGGTTTGTATACGAGTTTGTAATTATATTCCTCTATACACGCTTTCCACATTTTCAGCTTTGCGTTATTGTTGTTGTTGCTGAGCGCAAATGTAAGAGGTTGATGATCTGTTAGTATTGTTATTTCTTTTGCTCCATATAAGTATGTCCTTAATTTATCGAGTGACCATATGATGGCCAACATTTCCTTCTCTATAATTGAGTAGTTTTCTTCTGTTTTATGAAGGGTTCTTGATAAAAATGTTATTGCGCGATCTCCTCCCATTCTACTCTGAGATAGTACCGCACCTATTGCATAATTAGAGGCGTCGGTGGTGAGTATGAAGGGCTTTAAAAAGTCAGGAAAAACTACGATTTCTGAATTAGTAAGTAATTCTTTAATATGTTCGAATGCTTTAGGAGCAGTTTGGTCTAATGATATTTCAACTTTCTTTGATTGACGTGCATTTACTTGGGAATTAAATCCTCTATTAATGTTTGTCAATGGATTTAATATTTTTGGTAATTCTGCGATATATTTCCTATAATAGGGTACTAAGTTTAAAACACTTTTAAGATCTTTAAGATTACGTGGAGGCCGTATATCCTGTATGGCGGATATATTGCTAGGGTCAGGCCTGAGATAATATTTCCAAGGAGTTCAACTTCTGCTCTTAACAATTTTGATTTCTCGAGGTTAATCTTTAGATTAGCATTGTCGAGTAAAGAGAAAACTTTGTCAGTATTAGACATGTGTTCTTCTCTGTTTCTTTCGATGATAATTATATCATCTATATATACGTAGCAGCATTTACCTATTAATGGTGTTAGTACGTCATTAATGGTTCTCTGAAATATTGCAGGTGCATTTTTCAGACCAAACGGAAGTCTTGTAAGTTCATACTTTTCGTTGTCTGTTGAGAATGCTGTATTCTCTATGTCGCTTTCTTTCATGCGGATTTGATGTTAAATCAATTGTGGTGAAATGTTTGCATTTACCAAGGCCAGCGAGCGTGTTGTTAATATCGGGAATAGGATACGCGTCAGGTATCGTAATGGCATTTAATCGTTTAAAATCGATTACTAGTCTAAATTGCTTTTCGTCTACTGAATTCGCCTTTTTGGTTACTATTCATAATGGGGAATTCTAGGGACTTTTATACGGTCTGATTATACCGTTTTCGAGCATTTGCTCTATTTTCTTTTCCACTTCTATCCTTAAATTAGCAGGATAAGGGTAAGTTTCATCAGTTGACGTTCTGATCTCTGCACGAACATTGGTGTTCACTAAGTTATTGTCACTAACTGTATCGAATAATGATGTGTGTTTTCCTATAATGGAATTGACCCCTTCTTCGTTTACTAATAGCGTTTGAACCTGCTTTGTGGGTTTCGCTTTAAGGTTTATTCTAATGTTAAGAAGTAGATGAAGAATTTTATTTTTCCTATCTTCCTATATAATGGCTTCGAGTTCTCTGAGGGTATCATCACCTATGATACCATCGAAACTTTTCAGACCTGGGAGGACAAAGAAATCAATTATTTTGTCATTGCCCAATGAGGAGAAAAAAGGTCCTGATAATTTTCTGGTTATTTGGATCTGTCCAGCAGCAGAATTAATTTTTAACGGTGAACACACGGGTTTGGAATTGAATGCTAGATTTTTCACATATGAAATTTTTGTTAGCACCGGTATCTATTAAAAATTTTAGGACTTTCCCGTTAGCGTCATAGTAATATTTTATCACAGAGAATTGAAATTTGTTCAATTATATTATTATTTATTGGTTCATTAGCTTTTGCTTCTAATCGCTCAAGCCTGGCCGTCAGCACTCTTTGCTGATCGATTTGAGCATTTACAGCTCCTGTTAGGAGTTTTAGGTTCTCTTGAATTTGCTCCATATTTTTACAGAATTTGTTTATATTACATTTTTTCACAATATTTTAGCAAAATGTTCACAATTTCAATAATTTTCCTTAAATTCTAGTTTACAAAAATATGCTTTCAGAATCAGACAAAAATTTTCACTTGGAAAAAAATTTAAAAAAAATTTTTTTTTACACTTTTAATGATTTACTTTAAATTTGAAAAGTAAATTCCTTTTACAAATATATTTTTTTATAGAAATTTTCCTTATGTAAATTCTTTTTATTATATATACTCGTATATATACTTTTTTCAAGTGAAAAATTTTATATTTCCTATAACTTTCTTTAAGTTGTTTAAAAGGATAGTTTCTTAAGGCCGATCCGTAGTTTTCCTTTTTGGCTGTGGCCTACTAGTGTTACGGTGGTCGAACACTTGCCTGGTTGTGTGTTGCCTGCTCCTTGATGTTCTTCGTCGTCTGGGTTAAAATTCCAAGTCTTTGAGGACAAGGGTTCCGTTGCACTTATTCTTTAAAAATCTTTGCGGACTAGCTTTATTTTGGCCCTTTTCTTGGTCTTTTAGACAATTGGTTGAATTATGAATTTTTATTTATTTGTTATTTGTTTGCCGGTTTAATTTTAAATGTGTTGAAAATTTATTTGATTTTGAAGGGTTTTAATTTTTAGTTTGTTCAAGTTTGCTGGGGCGCCAGTTACGGAGAGTTAACCACGAAGCATCAAAAAAATAAAAGATTAACTTTATTCTGGAGTCTTCACAACAACACTGCACAACTTATACTTTATTGACCTTATATTTATAATAATTTAATGCTTAATTGGCTAATTGATTATTACTAGGGAGTATAGAATAAGCTTAAAATAGAATATAAAAAGGTTGCGCAACGGATGTGCGCAAAACTGGAGCGGATGCAAGAGTTCGGTTACCTGTACTGCAATTGCACTCGATCGTGCGAGAGTGCTGAGTGGGCTATATCCACGTGCTTGTGCAGCGGAAGGACGGCAACCTTGGGTGGGTACATAAGTTTATGGACCTATTGTGCAACTGTCCTTAGTCGTGGTATAATGATCAGTATGCTATAAGTGCGTGTTAACTTGCATTTTGTAATGAAAGCAAATTGTCAACTTACAAAAAATACAGAATTCGAAGCAATCTCAATAGATGTAAAAACAATTATTATTAAAAATACCATAAATTTGACATTTGATCAAACATGTACATAAAGCTATATTAAACAGAAACTATTTGATTCAGTACAGTAATTGTTCAATAAAAATTCAAGATTACTATTTCTCAAACAGTGTTGAAGCTGAAGACGAAAATATTATAAATATAAAGACGAGTACAGACGTCTGAAGTGGGGTTAGACCGATTTCGAAATACCTTACCTTTTCTTGTGCGTGCGAGTTCAACAATTTAGATGTTTTCTTCATAAATCTTCATTAAGAGCATATCTACGGTAATTTTCGGTAGGGTACCTTGAATTGATTATATCGACCCCATTTCTGTGAATATCTTTGTAGTGTCTATATAACCACTAAAATATAATTTAGTCCAAAAATATTGTATAGGTCGTAAGTAAGAATAATATGTCAATAGTGGGCGTAGCTGTAGAAATAACATAGGAGAATAGTAGTGATTTTTGGCAAAATGTGGGCGTAGCAATTGTATTATGATCTCCATATTCTGCGCACAAACTATTATGGACCCCATGTATATTTCAGCCAAATTTTATTTCGCTGGCATCAATACGAACATAGGCTAATTTTAATTTTAGACCCGAAAGTTCCTTATATCAAAAGTGGGCGTGTCTTTTCTCTGATTAACCCCATTTGTTGCAGATAGCTTTATAATTTCCACATGTTCCTTCTCGTGAAATTTCGTCCGTAAATCTCTACAAGTCCTTAAGTTATTAATATTTGTTAATAGTGGGCGTGGCAGTTAACGTATACGGTCTACTTTTTACAGTGTTTAGTAGGATCAACATCTCCATAACTGCCAAATTGCGCCACGATTCCATCAATTGGACTGAAGTTACAGTAATTTTCAAAAACGACCTAATACTATACTGAAGGAATCCCGGGTTGTCCAAACGGCAATATGGATTCAGGAAGAAGCGATTCACGGTGTACGAGCATGTAAGGCAGGCAATGAACAATACTGCGCGGTAATTACACTATACATTAAAAGCTCCTTTAATCTGTCAATTGGTATCGGATTCTAAGTGCCGAGATTATAGGGTATGCTGATGAGCATAGAAGTAATAACCAAGAAACTTGCGGACGTGGCAGTCAAACGTTATGAAACCATCCAAAAAACCAAGACATGGTTACAAATGGCTTGATTACAGCTACCCGAACACAAAACGGAGGCGTTACTAATAAGTAGCCGCCAAGATATTGAGAGCTTAGAAATTCGGGTCGGTGGACGATTTCGTCACGCCCATATATAAAAACACTTGGGATTCCTTCTGGATCATCGGGTCAATTTCAAGCAATACCTGATATCTGCAACTGATAAAGCCACCAGAGTAGGAGCAGCTTTGACAAGGTTAATGCCAAATATTGGAGGTCCAAGGCAGCTCTATTATACAAAGCACCCATATGGGCTCTCGCAACAAGCTGCAATGTGTGTATGAGAGGTGTCACAACGGCATACAGGCTGACAATTATTAGAATATGCAGTGAATTTCGGACTATATCTAATGATGCAGTCAGCAACACCGGGGGACAGATGCCAATCATTGGCTATCAATACAAATACAGAAATTTCTTTTGGTTATAATAGCAGCTTGATAGATGGCAAACATTTCACTGGTGAAGGTGGAACGGAGACTATACAAGAGCCCTTTTTTCAAAACTACTTTGTCTTCCGATTCTACCGATGTTGAAGGGATATTTTTTGAGCCATCAGTTAATATAAATTTGAATGATTTGGAGCTTAGCTGCCGTTTATACTCCAGAAAAAATTGTTGATAAAGTAGTGCACAAATATTTTCCTTCTGAGAACCCTGAAAATAATTCACAAATGACAAATTCGATAAAGCCAAGGTTTAACAGGGAGGATCAATTCCCGATTTAACGCAGGGTGTCTCTTTCGAATACATTTTCGGTTTGCAGCAGTAAAGATATTTTTATGAAGAGTCTTATTATTGCAGCAAAAAGTTTGGTGTGTAAGACTAGCAGTCAAGTAATTTACCCGTTAACTAAGGTTAGGAAGTCCAGTTCAGCTAGAATATATCAAACAGATGTAGATTATATATTTCCATATACGCCGGGCCGATGTTCACTTATTCATAAGCCATATAAAAATTTTACAACTTTCTGTATAAGTGCTCGACGAAGTTGACGGCACTGCAGGTGCACTCGGAGAATGAGCACTTTTTCATTTACAAGCATAATGAGAGCTGCTACTCGAGTATTCTATGCTGCAATTCATATACACACGATTCATAAGTAGTAGTATTTTCCGCACACAGAACTCATACCCAGCATGCAACATCCCACAGCCTAACAAAAAGTAACCACCTCCCACGCTAAATGCAACAACAAAACATTTACACACAGACGATCTGACCAATAAGCGTAAAGGATTTAATGATCTCAGAAACGTAAAGTGTTATACTGAACACTACAGCGACCAAAGGCGGAACACGGAGAAAAACGAAAGAGAAACACACACAACACATTCAGCAGGCAGAGTACATATAAATATTTATAACAACAGCAACAACAACAGTACAGCGACCGAAGGCGGAACATGGAGAAACAGAAACACGTCAACCGATCGCAAGCGCAAAGCAGTAAACAGGCGGAGTACAAATAAATATTTATTGCAACTACAACAACACAAGATCGAAGGCGGAACACAGAGAAATACGAAAGAGCACCACACACACGCTAACAGATCGCACACGCAAATCAGTAAGCAGGCAGAGTGCAAACCAATCTCTGCAACAACAACAACACTACAGCGACCGAAGGCGGAGCACGGATGACAACGAGAGCGCACCACACATACGCGAACCGATCGCAAACGCAAAGCTGTAAACAGGCAGAGTACGAAGAAATGTTTCTACAACAACAACAACACGACAAATAACAGCAGCGATCAGGCCACACTACTGCTAGCAACAACTCTGCTGGACAACTAGAGGTATTACAACAAGGTGGTTAACCAGCAGAAGTTGAAGGTGGCCTAAGGACTACTGGACCACAATAACAACAAGCACTGATCCCATGGCAAGCTTTCGCTATATAAGCGAAGCGAACCGGAGAGTGAGGCACTCTCCGATCCAGCAGCAGTCAGGCAAGACACCGCAGCAAGACTCCAGCACCAGTAGCACCAAGGTAAAGTATACTCTTTACACAAGACTAGACTTACTCTAATGCTAAGACCGCCCCACGAGTTTATGGTTCTACCGATTCTCGTGGTGACTTATACTAACGCTAAGACCGCCCCACGAGCTTATGGTTCTACCGATTCTCGTGGTGACTTATACCAACGCTAAGACCGCCCCACGAGTTTATGCTTCTACCGATTCTCGTGGAGACTAATACGTACGTACAGCACCGCGAGTTTATGGTTCTACCGATTCTCGCGGAGACTATCACTGACAAACGCGACCACACAGACGAGGCCCCAAGCGATTAGCAAGTCCAATTATTTAAATTAATTAAATTAGCAGAGTAAAATCATTTAATTCTAATTATTTTAGCCAAACTAATAAATTAATGTAAATTAAATTATAAACAATTGTAACTAAGATGAATGAATTAAATAAAGTATACCACATGTAAGTACACGCCCGCTTTCTAACAATAATTTCTGTATACGACCCCTGGAAACCGCTGAGTTTTACCCCAGCCGAAATAGAGTCGTTACACTGCTCATACATCTCATAAATTAAGCAGCTGTGCAAGTAGTTTGCATATTAAAGTTATTACATCTTAACACCATGAATAGTCATGAGAACGTTTTTTATGTTGCTGTGTGTTTTTTGAACAACTTTAGTTGGAAATGTGAGCACCAGAATTAAGTCCTAACTTCAGTAAGTTTGGCAAGCTCGAAACTGTATGAAAATCCACTTTCATTGGCATTAAAACTAGATTGTAATTAATACCGCAGTATTTGTGAGGATATTGAAATTATTCTCGCATATATACGACAAGATATCATAGACATGTAAACAAATAATCGCAAAGTGCGAAAGAGATAGTTATATATAGCTGTGATGATCTTAGTTTCTCTCGTATGGGTCAGACTGTACTCAGTATTCCTTTTAGTTTATGGCTTAATTAATGTTCCTTCAATTAATATACAAGAGCATTAAATAGTCACAGAAAAATGGTTGTTTTCTATTGCTTCTATTTAATCACACTTGCTCAATGTAGGGTATTCTTGCCTAATAAATAGAGCCACTTTCCTGTCAGTTCAATTTCTATAAAATCGGATCTTAATAAACACTTTTAATGTTTCTTATAAACCTGCATTGTTTGTCTCTCAGAAAATTGTACTCTTCTCTCCCAATTTCTCCATGTCAAAGGATATTGTTGGAAAGTAATAATGCCTGGAATGATAGAAACACTTTATGTCAATGGAATAAACAACATGTGTCATATTGACTGTTTTTTTAGCAATTAAAGGTGTACCATCTCTTGACATAATCTCGAGACAAGAAGAATGAGTCACAGAGAACAAGTGATGAAAAAGGGTTTATAGAGGTCTAGTCAACAACTAGTCAAGAACAAACTGTAATGAAGAGTATTGAATCTTTAAGAAAGAGTCATTAAGAATGAGTTGAAAAAGAAGTGTCATAATGAACAAGTTATAAACACCGATTGACGAAGAAAAAGTCTTGTAACGAAGTCATGAACATCGACTTATAAGAAAAGTGGCACGAAGAATGGATTATAGAGAAGATATCTTGAGAGAGTAGTCATGAAAAAGGAGTGACGAAAAAAGAGATCTAAAGATCCAGTCATTAAAAATGAGTCGTAAAGAAGAAGTCATGAAAATGGAGTCTTGACGAAAGAGTCATGAAGAACGAGTTAAAAGGAAAGTGTTATAATGAACAGGTCATAAATTCCGATTGAAATGAAATCATAAAGAACGACTTATAAGAAGTGTCTGGAAAAATTAGTCTTAAAGGACGAGACATGGCACGTAAGCTTAATTACATAAATTATTACAACATAATTGAACATTTGGACACTTTCCGAGATATATGCTGGATATTGCATTTCTCATATACAATAATCGCTCCTGATTGGAACGACCATATAGAAATGTCATCAATGATGTTATTAAAAATGGTTCTAATATTTAACAAATTAGCCTTATTAGTAAATATCAGCATGTCATCTGCGTAAATAACGTGGAATACATTGAAATTATCCATAATTTTTCTGATTTCGTCGAAAGCGATAATAAGTAAAACAGCCGAAAGAGGCGCATCTTGAGGAATCCCACTTTGTAAATCATATTTGTCACAAAAAAAGTCCATTAATTTTAACCATAAATCTTCGATTTTTAAGAAAAATGTTCATTAAGTTATATATTTTAGGGCCAACTCTCTATTTTCTTAAATACTTCAGAACAATATGAGCTCAATGCGATATATTTTTCAAAGTTTAGGGAAATTGCTGTGACATGCTTTCTACTATATAGAGCATTCGAAGAGAAATGGTCAAAAGATAAGAGTGAGTCAATAGTGCTATGAGATTTTTTGAAGGCAACTTGATTGAAATTTAAAAACATATACTTAGATGCGAACCACATCATTCTGTAGGCAATTATCTTCTCCAGTACCTTGATGTTACATGGGAGTAGGGCAATCGGGCGAAAGTTGGACGGATTATTCGCGGGTTTATTGGGCTTAGGAATCGGAGATATAATAGCACATTTCCAACTTTGAGGAAAGATACCAGAAGAAAAATTGCTGTTATATACGTTAAAGAATCTAGTTTTAATAGAGTCAAGTACATTTTGTATCATTACATAAGTAATCCCGTCGTGGCCAGGAGAGGAGCCCTTAGAGTTATTAAGAAAGTTGTCAAACTCTTGCTCTTGACTATCAATTTTTCTTGCTGAGAGAGAGAGATTGTTTGGGGATCACATTTTTCGTGCAATAGCCTAAACTTATGAACATAAAATTTATTTGGAAAATTCCTATGGATGGAATAATCAGACTAATGTTTAGCAAAAGAATTTGCAATTTCTTTAGTGCATGAAATGCGCATTTTAATTATTATAAGCTGTGGAATAGCAAAATGACTATAAGATCCGGAAAGCTTTTTAATATTGTTCCATATTTCTTCTGAAGAAGATGACGGGCTCATGGAACTTATTATTATCCAAATTTTGTGTGTGTTTTAGGATCTGACGATACATCTTCCCAATATCGGTGGTGAAGATAAAAGGTGGCAATCGAAAGCGACGGGGTATGGCGAAAGTCCTAAATTCATTTATCATGGCAAACAGGATCAAAACAATTCCGGTTTTCTTTTTCCCTCATGTGTCCTAACGAGCATCCTTAACGAAACAAATCTTTGGTTATCCTTGGTATCTTGTCCTTCAGTCCTTCAATTTGTATTTCTTATTTTGCTTATATATTATATTTAATATTTGTTCCGTTTATTTGTTTAATATTATTATATTATTCCTTACACCATAATTAATTATGAGTGCAAGGTGTTGGGGGAATGAGTACTAGCTACATAGACTTTCGACTCGAAGAGAAAAAGTTTTATAGAAAGAAGCATTTTGAACACCAAGCCCGTGGCAGGATTTGAACCTGCGACCCTCGGGGTGTGAGTCTAGCATGCTTACCACTAGACCACAGATGGTGGCAGATTTATTTTAATTCTTAATTAAATGCCACTTCATTAAATTGAAAACTTTTTCCATCTAACACACTCGGTCTTTTTTCGATAATAATTCTCTGTTTCCAAAAACTACTGAAGGGGAAATTTCACTCGCTTGTTTAGACTTTTTATGAATTTTTTGAAAAAGTGAATGTGAGGATACAAGTTCCTAGGAATTTATCTTAGTCACATTCCCCACTTTCTTCGGAAACGGGACTACGGAATTGTCTTACTGGGACGTATCTTTCAGCGACGCTTGTTGTGCGGATGCCAACTCTTGTGGTGACGCTGAATAGGTGTGTCTCTTTTCATCTAGTCATGTTTCAACTCAGCCTTAGCTATGTTGCGTTACGTGACCTTCACCACTACTGGCTGCGCAGAACGGCTTCAACTTGCTCTCATGAGCCGTTTTTATTTCTATACTTCCTTCTTGAGACAGCTTAATGATGACCGCGGGAAATAAAGTTTTTCACTCTGTACGGTCCGTCGTATCGTGGAGCTAGCTTGGCGGCGAAATTAACCGTAACCTTAGACAGGTAGGTTGCTACGTAGGTAGAAGTGGCAGCGTAGTTTGCCAAAAGGACACTTGAGCACACCTAATGACCCATTGTGATACCACGCATGTGAGACGCCGTTCAAGCACTGACTAAAATTTCTCTTACTTTAATATTGTGAAAGTCAGCGCCAGGACAGCGCCGGGAAAGGCACGACTCCCCCATTATGTCGCAATAAACCACCTCGATAGTTTTATGCACCTTGCTATTATGAACATATATAGGATGACAGCTATGTCAAACTTGTAAGAAATGGGGCACCAAAGGCAATAACGTAAGAGCTTCCTCGTACCACAGCCCTGGCAGAAATCGTTTTTAAGGGTATGTCCAGTCTTTCTTCGCGTTTTCCCGGTCTGCAGGGGCCGTTCAAAATCACGTCAAGACACGTTTGTAGACAGAGATATGCGATTAAGTCGAAGAAGTTGGTTTTCTGTTTGTGCACCCTTGCCCATGTGAGTCTAGCCGTATTGCAAGATTCGTCATCGACCCAGGATTTGTAGGCGTCAAAAAGGTATTTCCGTTTGATATCAAGCTTGGTTGTTGCCAGTGGGATTCCGATATTTACGGAGGGCTGAATTTCATGTAGAAGCGTGCCTGACTTGGCAAGCTCACCCGCCTCGCAGTTGTCCGGGATCTAACTCAGGCTAGTTTTACCCAAAATATATTGATAGCTCATTTAGAAAGGTTCGATATTCATGAACGAGTCTTGCGATGGCCGTAGAGCCAAAAAGAGATTTAATGGCGGCTTTGCTGTCTGAGAAGATAGTTAAGTCGACTGTGACGATATCGCTACTCAGAATGCATTTAGTTGCATGATAAAAGGCGAAAACCTCTGAATGTAAACCTCTGCAATGGTTAGGGAGACGAAGGGAGGTTTTTCAGTCCAGTTTTCGGAAAAGAAATTGCTGCCGATTTTACCTCCAAGTTTAGAACCATCGGTATAGATATCGAACGTTTCGCTGAGGTTTATTTCTTCTGAAGGCCAGTCATTTCTGCTTGGAATAGTGAGTTCGAACTCCCTGTTCAAATCGGGATAGACCCACACATAATTGATAAAGTTGGGAACAGGTGGATCCTGATTCAGAATAGATGCATGCCCGTCAGGGTTAAGCGCCAGTTCGAAAGACTGACAACTTGGCTTGTTGCTTAACCAGGCGCCCCAATGGTAGCCAGTGAAGCATTGCGGAAAGGTCTTTCGTAGGCGTGTACGAAGAGCGCCAGTGATCAGTAGAGCAATGGATCTTCTGATTTTATCGAGGGGTTTGATATTGCAGGCTTTTCGAGAGCTTGCCACCAGAAGACCGGCCGTATAACCGAATTGGTTCGACTATGGCCGTGTAGAGCCAAAGCACGACTCGAGGATAAAGTCCCCATCGTGCTCCAACTGCTCTTCTACAGCAGTATATGGGGCATGTTGCTTTACGGGCCTTCGCAGCTAGATTGACTTTCCAATTAAGCTTTGGGCCAAGAATCAGGCCTAAATACTTCACATTTGTGCTCAAAGAGAGTGGAGTGCCGTTTAGACTAGGCATTGTAAAGCTGTATTTTGCATTTTCTAGTGAAAAGCATAGCTTCGGTTTTGGATAGGTTTGGAGTTTGACACAATAGAAAGTGAATAGTTTCGTTTGTCGGTATTGTTTGGGGGAATTTGCCGGATGCCGCAATTGCTATGTCGTCGCACAGGTTAACACTTTGCATTCATCATTTGTGCCGGAGCTGCCTCACGTTTCGTGATGGCATTGGCATCAGCGCCGATGATTACCGGAATCTGATTTGGGTGGGCAGCAGCCACTATGTGTATTACAGTGTCCGTATGTGGCTAGAGGAGATTCAAAAAGTCAGTTAATCCATTTCAGTTTCCATGGCTCAATTTTCCTTATCACAGAATCTAGGAAGTAAAAGAGCATTAAAGCTGTTTTTTACCAGAATGCAGGATCTAGGTTTACCTTGCTCGTCGATATATACCGTATGATATCCGTACGCATTGAGTCCAGAAACCCGGTCATTTGCGACCCACGGTTTTTGGACGAGAATGAGCTCTTCCCCTATATCCGAAACTCAGAGAAGCAGGGCTGCAGAGGCAGATTTCGAATGCTGGAGGTTAATTTAAGGTACCCTCAGCATTGTCTGGAAAATTGATTATAGTGGTGTTCAACTCTTCCTCTTCCGACATTGGAGAATTTTCCGACCAGTTCGGAAGTGGAAAAGCGGCTGCGTTTGCTCATTTCGGACACATTCTTTTTTTGTCGGCACATTCTTTCTTTGTCGCTACCCGGCAATGGAGTGAGGACGGTGCCCAAGTAGCTTGCCTCATTGGCAATGGCTTGTGAGACAGCAACAGCTAGGGGAGGCTGTCGGCGGGATTCGCCATCGCACTTATAGATACGGAGAGTGATGGCTCGGGCTGCATAATTATACACTTCCTCGCGGGTGTTGATGGGACCCATGGATTGCTCGTTCAATATGATGGTGACCTCAAGCAAAATGCCTTTGGGGTTACCAACTTTCGCGACCTTCCAGCCACCGGGGGGAAGATCGGTGTTGCTGAGCTTGGGGATCTTTAGAATTTCCTCAGGTGCAGAGGGCTCGGCAGGAAGCCATATTTTGGAGCGAGGGCGTTGGGCCACATTAGGCTTGGCCCCCCGCCAGATCTCACCTACCCTGTTGATCGCAACCTTATACAGGTCTGCCAAGCGTTGCTCCGAGAAGGAGATAATTTTAATGTGTCCTTGATACCACCCGACGTAACGACAGTTGGGTGAAGGACCAGGGTTGAAGGTCATGACCTCAACGAAAACTGGTAACAGCGCCATTTCGACCAGTCTTCAATTGGCAGGAGTAATGGTCCCATCGGCATTGGCAGAGTCGACCACAGCCCGTGTGAGGCTCTCTTTCACAATCTCACTAAGCGGTTTCGAGAGCTTAGGCTTGGGCGTAGCCAACCTTACGCGGTTAGGGATGCTTTGGGTGGATTGGCCCGGGCGATCGACTGATCTCTGCCTCTTGGAGTTACCGGCTGCTTGTGCAGTGGAGAAGGGCATGCACATCAGTGTGCGCCTTTGCCCACTCAAGCTTGCCCCTGTCGTATTCTGACAGTTGAGAAGTTTCTGTAGCGTTGAGCTTCGTCAAAATACGGTAAGCCGCTCTACGTGTCCTGTACGCCCTTGTACTCGGGTTCACGCTGGTGGGTGCACCTGAAGGAGGAGCGGTACGGGGAGCAATTTCCATCGACTTGTGAGGCAATATCGAGGCGTTTGCTGAAGAGGGATTAGGAGCGTCTGCTTTTTTGTGAGTCAATAACTTGGCAGCCGCTGAAGAGCCTGGGGACAGCATCGAGCTCTTGGGTGGCTTAGTAGCCGAAGCTGTAGCTGTAAAGCCGCTATCTCAGTCCGAACTTGTGGTGACTGAGTAAGATCCCATGCGAGGGTTGGCGAAAGCCCTTCTTGGGTCAAGTACTCAGAGCCGGACTAGTTCTAATCTGGAGTGAAACTCAACTGAACCCACACTACGAACTTAACGGAATCAGAACTTTCTTTGAAACCTGCGATGGTTTCCACGGGACGGGGGCAGCTGCAACCCTAGCCTGGAGCCATTTACATGCAAGATTCACCTTAGTGCTACTCTGCCAAAAGTCAACTAGGTCCAGAAAATTACAACCAGGGCATTCAAAATAAGAGAAGTCCGGGGATGAAGGATTAAGGTCGTGCCATTTGGTGCTAATGAACTCCCGTGCGAGAATACAGGAGCACCCGGGTGGTGTAGACCATTTAGCATTGCCTTTAGTGCACGGCATGGAGGCGATCTAGCTTACACCCTCCTTAGACAAGTGGTATTGCTTAATTAGCACTGCCTGGCCGATTATTGATTTCCATGGTTTTCACCTTAGGTTATAGTGTTGCTTCTGGTCCTATACCACCCGTTCTAGATTATCATTATATAGTCACTATCTGGAATAATTCTCGTAGCCGGTCGTTGGGTGTTTGTAGTAGTTGCCCCGTACCCTGGTTGTTACATCACTCAAGACCTTTACCAAACGTGGTTCGCATCCTTGTACGAGAAAGTCGGGACAATACCTCTGCTGTCTCCGATATGCTGGTCTTGAGGGTGAGAGTCAATTCTGGGAGTTGATCATCCCAGTTGCGTTGGTTCCCTTCTGTGAACTGTGCCATTAGGGTTTTAATGTTGCAGTTAGTATGCTCGACTGAATTGCTTGTGGCGAATATGGTGCCGTGAACTCATGCTTCATTCCGTGTGTGAATCGTCGGAATGCCTTGAATTTGAATTCAATACACTCCTTCTCGATTAGTTCATCCACTTCTCCAGCAATTATCTCCTGCCTTGAACATTTTGTGTTAAGTTATATTTTTTTAGTTCTGTCGCTAGGAATGAGTCGATTTGGTTCATCGCGTTGCGGCATCGGAGCGTTGTTCCGATTCTAGACAGGAAGTCCAGATCTAGTAGTATGTCATCAGTGGGGTTAGATATCATAAGGAGTTACAGCTGAGATGTCCGTCCACCAAGTTTTCTATTGGCAGCAAATGCATTTGTAATCTCTTTTACTCGTCCTTCCGCCATACGTGCTCTGATGTGTTTCGGGTTTACTCTACTGGTTTTTGCACTTAGTCGGTGGGCGACCTGCTCGCTGATGAAGCTTCATATTGCTCCAGTGTCTATAGTTGTAGTGAGTTCCTCTGTGTCGATACTGACTGTAGCACAGGTGTGTTGCCCATCGCAACGCATCCTACTTACTGCTGCTGAGGCCTGTTCTCGATGGGCTGTGTAGGCCCTGAATGTTCGCGGCAGCCCCGCTTGTTTCCCCCTTTGTTGCCTCTCGTTGTCCGCAGCACTTCGTTGTCTGCAGATTTTTTTTTTATCTCACTCTCAAGAAAAAAGAAATTGCTCATTGTGCCAGTCCCGCACTATGTGGCCGGATTGTGCACAGCGTCTGCAGGCAGTAAGTTGGTTTATCCTTGTCTCATGGCTTGGGTTCCTTAGGTTTGTTTCATGATTCATTTGCCGGTTGTTCTGTTGGTCACCGCTGGTATCTGAGCTGGTGGTATTCGAGATGCGTCTTGATCGTTTCGTATGCTTTCCTGGTCCTCTGCCATCTTTACGAGCTCTAACATTATTACATCTTTCCGCCATATGTTCCATTGGTACATCATAAGGCTGTTGCAGAAAACACGTTCCTCCGCGATATATCTATTCTTCCACGGAATCTGGTTGAGAATTTTTGTGCCTGCTTCCAGTTCGGCTAGGCGACGCTCCTGTTCGACGCTCGGGTTACATGCTAAATCCTTTAATCTCCTCCGGAGCTCTTCCATTGACCAGAGGGTTCTAGATTGAACTCGGTTTTGTACACCACCAGTTGGTCCTTCCGCAGTGAATATATCCACCCCGTCTTCACCATCTTATTTTCTTGAGAAATTGGGTTTCTGGATATACGATGTTGTTCGTTTTAAAATACAAATCCTTGTTTTTGGAATTTTAAATTTTTGACAATGTATTTATAAAGACCCCTTCTCGGGCGCCACATTAGTGAGATTTTATCTAGCCGAGGTTAAGCTGCCCGGATAAGCAGGGTTCGTTAATAGAATTCTCATGCGTTGGGCTGGACCTTTTATAGTGTCGAGCTCTTGTTGATGAGTCCTTGAGGATGTGCTGGTGAGAAAGTTCCTTGGGAGGTGAAGTCAGATCAAAATGTATAATTTAGAACCGACGAAGACAAACCTAGCACTGCAAACAGGATCAAAACAATTTTTATGCGCCTCCCCCCCTATGTATCCTTAGGTATCCTTAACGAAACAAATCCTTGAATATCCTTTGTATCTGGTCCTTTAGTCGTTCAATTCTTATTTCTTCTATCTTAATTTATTATGTTTAATATTCCTTCTGTTTTATTTAATTCTTAATTAAATACCGTAATGTTAAATTGAAAACTTATTACATCTTACTCTTTCAATAATCAAATTGTATCCCAAAAAATTCTCTTAGACTGTTTTAATTTGTTTAAGAAATATTTTCCGCTGAGTGTTTGTGAGGAGATAAGTTCCTAGGAACTTATCTTCGTTACAAGTCATATACATATACATATACATACGAGTGTACATATACATGGGAAAATACAGATACATATAACATAACTTTACATTTGCATGTACATATAACTTTACATTTACATGTAAATACATATAACTTTAAATTTACATGTACATGTATATGTATATATCTACTTATATTTATTTATTTGATTTATTTATTTGTTAACTGCTTATATCCTATGTAAAATAAAATATAATCTTAATTAGGCCTTAAGCTGACTTAAATATTATTATACATACATATGTGAGGAGATGAGTGTAAAATGTATAATTAGTATCAGTATACAGAGTGGGGTTGATAATATTGTTAAAGGAGATTTATAAAATTGTGTTTTTTGCTGGTAAGCAGGGTGTGACCGTGCGGAGTTTAATTAATTTATAGGAAGTGGAACGGTGTAAAAGGGTGTCGAATTTATTATAACCGAAGTCGTATAGATTGTTTCTTGATTCCAAATGGATACACGTTTTGCTTCAAAGTGATTTTTTATATATAAATATTTTTTTTTATCGGAGAGACCAAATGCATCTTTTGCTGCTTTGTCAGAGAAGTTGCGATTTGATTATATGGTAGATAGCGAGTCTGTGCAAATGACATAGCGATTTGGGTTATTTATAATTAATTTTATTGCATTGAAAATGGCTATTGTCTCTGCTGAGTGTTTTTTGATGTGATATTGAAAGATGAGCTGGATTGTGATTGAGACCCGTCTGTAAAAATAAACATATAGAAGTGTAGAGAATAGCCTTTTAAAGATGATTGGGGGGTTGGCTGTTTTGGTGAAGTAGTGTAGGCTTGTATCTATCATAGATGGTTGAAATGACAATGGAGGAAGCAATTTTTTCTGTTTGGATGGATTTATTGGGTAGGTTTAGTTCTTTACTAAGTGTTGTTGCAAATTTGCAAGATTGTTCTCTACGAAAGTGAATGTATTTACATTTGAGATTAAGACTTCTGCACAGAGTATTCACACTAAGTTAGAATATCGTTAAGTAGAGGGATAATATCTAGTGTACGAGTTTTATTATTGTGTTTTTTTTTATAATCTGATAGTCGTCTGCGGAGACACAAAAGTCGTATTGTTTGTGGATGGCGATTGTTTTATTTAATTTATTGAAAGCTATTAGAAGAAGTATAACTGATCCTTGGGGAATTTCATTGTATAGAGGGAGAGTGGATGAGTAATGGGTATAAACGTATACTAAGATTTTTCTGTTTGTCATGAAATTTATGATGTAAGATAAAATTTTCGGTCGGATTTTCCAGCACTTAAATTCGTGAATTATGGTGTGGTTACCTATTTTGTCAAAGACTTCAGCAAAGTCAAGTGAGGAATGGTTTTTAGTCAAGAGGGAAGATGATATCAGATAGTCTAGCATAACTATATTGTCTGGTACTAATTCTCCTTTTGGCAACAGGAATATCGACTATCGATTAGATTGTTGTAAAATACAAACCACCATAGTCGATTTTGGTCTTATCCAGTAGTTTTGATCAGCTAGAGTTTAGGGATTTAGGTCTGTAGAATATTATGCAGGATTTATCTGCGAAGGGTTTTATGAGTGGGAATGATTTTACTAGTTTTGTCGTTCTGAGGTATGATTATATTATTATATTATATTATTGAATATATTATTATATAAATTTACAAAACGATTTGGAAACTGAATTATGTACGTGTTTTAGCAAGGGGTAGGAAATTCTATCTATGCCGAGAGTTTTTCCTTTTAATTTGATGAATTTTTCCTGTAATTCAATATGGGTAAAGGGGTCTTCTAATTTTGTAGCAATATTGGAAGGGGGAATACTGTATGGAGGCAAGGTATGGCTTTTATGTTGACAGAATGTGGATGTGAAATTATTGTCATCAGATTCAGATGACCAGTACGAGGTGTGATAAAAAAATAACCGTTATTGTGTGATCAAAAAATAAAGTATGTATTTATTCATCAACAACTATCTTGTGCCCTTCAAAGTAATTCCCCTCAGATATAATACACTTATGCCAGCGTTTTTTCCAATCCTCGAAACACTTCTGAAACGCTTTTTTTGGTATCGCCAACAGCTCCTGTTTCGATTTTTCGCTAGGGTTTGTGCCACAAAAAGTTCTTATCTGTGACCATATTTTGGAGGGGGTTGTAGATGGGTTTATTTCGGCTGTATAAGAAGGCCGTGTTGTTTATAGGAATGCTGTCCACCGACTGACGCTCTTTATTCTTCGAATATGCACTTAGAGCTAACAAAACAGTATAAATAACATAACACAACATAACCTAGCAACTACTACAAGACAACATAATATAACATAACATCTACTAAAATTCGGCCGTCCTGACTAAAGGATCCCCTGATCCTTCTTGACGCTTTTTTGAGTGTATTATTAAGTACATATTCCACGGTTTCTAATGTTTTGTCCCAGAATATGCCATTTTCTGTTTTGGATAGGTTTTGTAACATTGGTCCTAAGCTTCGACTTACTCTTTTCACTTTGCCGTTCGCTTGAGGCGACCCAGTTGCTATTTTTATATGTTGAACATTATTGTTTTTTAAAAATTCCTTAAAATCGTTTGAAGTGAAACAACTGCCTCTGTCTGAAATCAAGTATTTTGGTCGAATTTACGATCTGAAGTAGTCTTTTAATGCTAGTATTGCTTCTTTTGTATTCGTTGTTTTACTTTCATATAATCTCACAAATTTTGTATATGCATCAACAATTACAAATATTTTCTTTTCACTTCTTCCTACAGAAAGTATCGGTCCACAGTGGTCAATATGTGCTATTTCGAATAGTGTTTTACCTTTTGGTATATTGTGAAGAAATCCTTCCTGTCTACGGCTTTTTGTGGAAAATGCAATGCATTTAAGACAGTTTTTTATGTGTTCGTCTGCTTTCTTTCTTATATTAGTAAACCAGTAAGTTTTTGAAATTAACTCTACTACTTTATAGGTTCCTATATGTCGCATCTCATCATGATACCTGTCATCGCTTCGGGAACACAAAATAAAAGTCAATTATTATGTTTTTCGCTTTTTCAGCAAATTATTAAATTTTACGAAATGCGGTAAAACTTATCGTCGGACTTCTGCAACCATTCGCGTAGTTTGCTCAACTTACTATCTTTTCCTTGACAAATCATCAAATTTCTTTCAAAGGTGTTTGTTGCAATTACGAGTATATTGGTGCTTTTACTAAGTGCATCAACATGTTGCATTCGATTTGGTACTCTATGTTCAATGGTATAATCATAGTTTTGCAAATTTAAGGCCCATCTTGTAACGGCAATCTCAAAAATTTGAACTGACCTAAAGGTATCGTAAATGAGGTTTATTTGACTGAATCCTTTAGCACGTACACATAAAAAAGTCCGTTCTTTAAGTCTAGCTTCGTAAAAAAATTGCGTCTGCCAAACGATCTAGTAAATCGTCAATCAGAGGAATTGTATAATTGTCCCTACCCGTATTTTTATTTAAATTTCGATAGTCGACACACATCCTCAGTTTTCTTTTTAACTAGAACAATGGGTGATACAAATTCCGATTCGCTTGGCTGTATCCAAATTTTCATTCTAAATTTTTTGCAATTCAATTTTTTCCGAATACGATAGTCGACGCGGCGGACAATGAAACGGCTTTGCGTTTTCAACAATTAATTTCATTTCCCTTTTTATCTTCGGTTCATTTGGACGTTTTCGTGTCAAATAGTGTTCAGTAAATATTTCTTCAAACATCTGTTTATCATTATTGCTTAACTTTGCAATAATTTTATAAATTTGTTCTGTATCGTTTACCATACAATCAATAGATAGCACTTTCTTATCAAAATCTTCGCAAAATTTTTTAAATTTCCGTTTGATGAATTTTTAACAAATATTTTTTTATTTTTATTTTATATTCACAGTAGTTTTTATCTATTTCATACATAATTTTTTAATTGCTGAACTTGAAGAAATCGCTGCCTAGAACTATACGACATTCAGATCTATTTTTTTTTTTTACTAGTTGTCATATGCACAAAACAAGAAATTTTTCCAAAATTTTTTAATTTATTTTTATTTAATCCAAAGTATACATTTGAAACTTTATTCAGTTTTAATTTGACAGGCAAATCTGATTTCTTGATAATGCTGACTGGACTCCCCGAATCTATGATGGATTTTATAAATATTGGATTATTTAAGTCATCGTTAAAAAAAAAATTTTAAATACTTAACATATTCGTTCATTTCGAACAGCTGAATAGTCTTCCTTTTGTTGCTTTCACTGTTCAGCTTGGTGTTCCGAACTTCGGCATGCAGAGCAGGCGCCGGTATTACGCTTTGGCTTTCTACAGTCCCTGGCAAAATATCCAATAATATTGCAACTGTAGCATCTCAAGATAGACTTATCGACCTTTGTATCCGATTATTCATTATTTCGGCTACCTGGTATGGGGCGACGGTTTATTGCGATTTTTGCGAACGCTTGTAATAACTCGGATTTACTGGAGAAACACTTTATATAAGCCTGGTTTCGTAGTTGCTCGTCTGAGGCCATCAATTATGTAGTCGATTAACTCGCTTTACTGTACAAATGTTTCTTCACGCTGCCACTTGCGACTTTCGAACTTACGACACAATTGAACTGCATTTTCTTTCGAATTAAAGATGTCAAGCATTTGTTCATTCAAACTCGCAACTTGTATGGTCATTAGGTTTGACTTTCAATTTTGTCATTATCAGAATTTTCACTTTACCATCGTCCAAGTTCTTTGCCTCTCTCAAAACTGTTAACAGAGAAAGCCACATTTCCATGTTTTCTCCATTACAATTAGGCAAAATTTCTTTTAAAACATTAAATGGTACGACATATTCGTAATACCGCGCGACAAGAAGAGTATTGGAAGCTGCTGCACTTATTTCAATTTGAGCCATTCTACATATTACGTCCTTCTCTCTTGTGAATAATTCACATTCCTTCATAAGTAGCTCTATATCTTTTTGCATTAGCAAAGAATTGTCGGTCGCGTCTTGCTTTTCTAAAACTGTATGTTGTTTCGTTCTGTTCACTCCAATCAGCGTTTCTGTCTCGCAGCCGTCCGCCTTCGACCGAAGCGCCCGGTCCGGTATAAGTTTCGGCTGCATATGCACTGTGACTTCGCGCTCTTGATGACTTTCTTCTGCGTCACATCTGTATGCATCTACATCCTGTGTGGTATGCCACGCACCACGCTGTTCTTGTGACAAACTATTTAACCTCAACAATTATGTAGATTTTTTGCCATACGACGGTAAATCAGGTCGCCTCAGCCAACTGCGCAAGTCGCCAATGCAAACTTTGCTGTTCATTTTATATGTATGTATTTATATAATTTTATTGCAACTTTACTTTTTTATAAAATTATGTCCTTTATGTTTCATTTGTTATTTAAGATCACTCATTTTTCTTACTTAATTAAAATTCAAATGAAGATGACACAGTCGGCAAAGGCGATTTCACAAAAAAAAGGAAAGAAAAGTTGTATCCCACTTCTAAAATTGTAAGAAGACCGTCTTGTTTGTTTGAATGCTGTTCACCGACTGACTCCATTTTTTATTCTAATATGCATTTAGAGCTATCGTAACATTATAAATAGCATAACACAACATAACCTAGCAACTACTACAAGATAACTGTTTAAACATTTGCCGAGCGTAGCGAACCCACTGCTCCACCAACGAATATGCCCATCAAATTGCCGTTAGTTATATTTGCACATACGTATGCAAAATTTTGCAAGTTAGCATTTTTATGTGTATGAAAATTTATTTTCATTTTATTTCATTTTAAGTAACATGATATTTCCGTTTTATTTTGTACGTAAGCAGTTAAATTCCTTAATTGTTATTGTAATTATATGTGTATCAATTAGTATATAAGTTCACACCATTGTGAAATAAACCAGTCAGTTTTAATAATTGACTCCATCAACCACACGAATTTTTTTTTCTTTCTAAGTTATACTGGTTCATGCGCCATATAACAATCGCCACAGCTATATTGGTACAAGCACCGAAATAGCAACCTAACTAATCAATTTGTGATTAACCTACGTTATAGTGGTACAAGCACCATATAACAAATCAGCAGCCATTTTGGTACAAGCACCGAACTGTCAACCATTTAAGGAAAAATATCCTTAAACATTTTTGATGACCCCGACGTGATCAACAGGACACGGCACATCTACCATTCCTGACGACATCAGCTGAATACAGCCAATCAATAATTCATCATGACTTCCGCCAACATGTCAATGGAAGAGCTGGTTCGTCAAAAAGACGACCGAGCATTGACCATTCTAACACTGATATCAAGCTATAAGAAAACAGCTCACTACCGAAGGACATTCGGATTCGTGGAAAAAAGGCTGCAAGAACTTGATAATCAATGGCAACAATTCAACCAATCTGACGTTGTGATCCGGAAAAGCTATGGGAATGACACTTCTCACCCATACACGCAATGGTTGGTGCCAAATAATACAAGCGTCGCCTTGAACTGCAAGGCACTATCAATACGCTGAAGGCATCGAAGATACTCCCGAAGACAACAACAACAGTGCCAAGAGCACAATCACCGGGACTAGTATGGCTACAACCACTAACTCAGGAAGGTGGGGCTATGCACCAGCAGTCCCGTTCCCAACCAGTTCTGTCGCATGGTCAACGACAAGGACAAGTCATCACTAACATCTTTAAGACGATTGATCAATTGCTTGCCAACCAGCCAATACACCCAGGCAGTTTCTAAACGCGTCAGGCAAGCAATCTAGAGCAACATTGGCAGATAGTACAAGGTCTGCACAAACTACTGTGTGAAGCTGGAGACATCACGTACGACATTGAAGACTTCTTCCAACGCGAAGAACAGTTTCACAACAAATTGGCCCTCCTCTTGGACATGGGCCAAAAATCGAGCAGCTGCAATGCTGTGGATAGAAGCACGCCAAGAAATGCATCTCCAAAATACAATTGCCAAAGGAGTTACCAAAATTTGACGGTTATTATCTCCAGTGGCGAAAATTCCGAGATTTATTCATGGAACTGGTGGACAAGCAGCCCATACCACAGTGCCAAAAAGTGTGGTAGCTGAAATCCAGCCTTATAGGAGAAGCAGAAGCCCTCATTCGTCATCTCACATCGGCAGACAACTACGTGACCGCATGGCAAGTGATCAACGAACGGTAGAAAACTCGAGGCATTTAGTTAACGCAGCATTGTGTCGACTATTAACGCAGACTACATCAAATCTCGAGAGTACTACGAACGTCAAATTACTGCATGATACAACGCGAGAGTGCATTTTTAGCCTTCAGAAATTGGGTCTAGACACTTCATCATGGGACCCAATTCTGCTATTCATCCTAGTTCAGCAGCTAAGCAAGTCAACGCACATTTTATGGGAACAATCCATCCAGGACCCAACTAAATTGCCATCTCTGGAGGAATTCCTGGCCTTTTTGAGGATACGTTTCCAAACCCTCGAAGCGCTGGGAATCAAGAGCAATAGGCCTAACAGCGAAAGGGGCAAGCACCATGGCAACTACAGCGCCTTAAGTGCCACCACATCAGCTCAAGCGTGTGACATATGTAAGCAGTCACACGCACTCTACCTGTGCCCAAGGTTCCTGAAGATGACTCCAAGTCAACGGTTGAACACAATTCAATGCCTAAAACGATGCGTCCTAGCATCAGACCAAGAAAAACAGGAAATCGCCAACACAACCAAGTCATCATCAGCAGCTTCGTTAGCAGCGTTGCCTATGCAACCAACTCTTCAGGGACCAGCACTGTTGAGTACCGTGTCCATAATGTTAAGATCCAATTGGGGACAGGAAGTCAAATGTCGCGCGTTCCTCGACAGTGGCTCGCAGTTCAATGTCATAACACAAAGCCAAGCAAGGCAACTTAGACTGCGTAAGCGAAAAGGCGACATTTCCATTGAAGGAATCGGCAATAGCAAATAGCGAACCAAAGAGACGGTGATCGTTGGATTGGAATCAACGACCACTGGATTCACGACACACATAGATCCTAAAATCGTGTCTGATCCACCGCAAAAAACTATTGACATTTCACAGTGGTCAATTCCGAAAAACATTAGGCTAGCAGATCCATCATTCAATGAGTCAGCTCGAATTGATTTGCTGATAGGCGCAGGGTTGTTTTACCAAACATTATGTGTCGGACAACAATCACCAGGGGAAGGAGGAACAATTTTACAAAACACACTTTTCAGATGGGTAGTTGGTGGTGCATACAACAGGCAGGATACATCAAGTCCAATTGCAACTTGTGGAGTTTGCACGGACGATGAAAATCTTGAAGAATCATTGGAGAAATTCTGACGCTTAGAAGAATGTGATGCAACAAGTCTACTCTTACATTAGCTGAATGACAATGTGAAGAACACTACAACCATCATACCCAACGAGGCACAGATGACCGCTTCGTTGTAAAACTTCCTTTCCAAGGAGACCCTACGCATTTGGGTGAGTCAAGGGACATAGCCCTTCAACGGTTATTCGCGGTCGAACGCAAATTAGAAAGAAATCCCGAGCTTAAGAACCATTATGTCGTGTTTATGAGAGACTGGGACATATGGAGGAAGTATCAACTGACACCATCAGAGGTCCGCACTATTTCCAGCCACGCCACGCGGTGATAAAACCAGACAGTTCCACAACAAAATTACGTGTCGTATTTGATGCATCAGCCAAAACTTCAGCTAATATATCGCTCAACGACATTCTGTTAATTGGCCCCAGTATACAAGATTATGTGGTTCAAATACTACTTCGGTTTCGGTTGTCACAATATGCCTTCACCGCTGACATTGAGAAAATGTATCGGCAAATTTGGGTTGCTAAGGAGGATCGGAAGTACCAGCTTATCTGCTGGAGTACCAGCTTATCTAGCTACAGTCACATATGGCACATCAGTGGCTCCAACCCGGCCATTAAAACATTGCGGACACTAGCAAACCAACAAGCTCACAAATTTCCCTTAGCAGCAGCAGCAATCAATTCTGATTTCTACGTAGACGATGCACTGAGTGGAGCCAATACATTATCTGCAGCAGTCGACATTCAAACACAGTTACAAAATGTGCTTGGATCGGCCGGATTTAAGATACGGAAGTCGTGCGCCAATCACCATCATCTTTTAAAAAATGTTCCACCTAGTGATCAAGAGCTAGCGTTAAACTGTAGTCAACCAGGAAAGGACAGCTGTTAAGTGATCTACATAAACTACATCTTCACGCCGGCGGGCAGACATTAATATCCATCGTCAGGCAAAGATATTGGCCAATCAAGGTAAAGGTGTTAGCCAGGTCGGTAATTCAGGGCTGCGTGAGATGCGTAAGAATGAAACCTGTAATGCTACAACAAATAATTGGACACCTTCCTAAAAACAGAGTGCATCCGGCCAGACCGTTAATAATTTCCGGCATTGACTTCTTTGGACCAATCTACACACATTTCAAGCTGCGCGGGAAGCGGCCGCATAAGGCAAACTTAGCTGTATTATGTTGCTTCGCTACCAAGGCCGTACATATGGAAATAGTCAGTGATTTAAAAACAGAGGCCTTCATTGGAGCCGTAAGGCGTTTTATAGGACGACGAGGACACTGCAAGAAAATCTACTGTGACAATGCCACTAACTTTGTTGGCATAAAAAATCTTATGTACGAATTACAAAGAGTTATCCTAGCAAAGGACGCTAAGCAGCACATTATCAGCGAAAGTAGTAAGCAGCACATCGAATTTTCATTCATTACACCCCGCGCCCCACATTTTGGCGGTATTTGGGAAGCAGCAGTCAAATCCGCTAAACATTTACTACAGTCAACATTAGCTGCAGCGGCCTTAACATGTGAAGAAATGGAGACTGTGATAGTGGAAGCTAAGGCAATCCTAAATTCTCGCCCAATAACTCCTTTATCATCGGATCCAAACGACTTAGCAGCACTCACGCTCGGTCACTTGTTGATAGGGGAACCTTTAACATCAAAAGTCGACCCAGGAGCACAAGCAAATAATGCCAATTACCATAAAAGATGGCAAATTGTGTCTCACTTACGTACAGAATTCTGGAGGAGGTGGACAAATGAATATTTGAACACCTTGCATCATAGATACCGATTAAAGAGCGCCTGTCACAGTGTCAATCCTGACATGATGGTGATAATTAAGCATGAAAATGCACCACCATTGAAATGGCCATTATGAAGAATTACCAAGGTGATACGAGGAGATGACGGCCTAATCAGAGTGGCAGATGTGAGAACTGCCATAAGCATTCTGAGGCGACCAATTCACAAATTAGTCCCACTTCCCATTGTACCTGAGGAAGACACTTCACCAGAAACCACGACAAATCAGACATACTCCACTGATAATAAAGCAGCCTCGAAGGAAACGCCAATCAATGGACCGCCTCCTACCAAACGTACGCGAATCACAGCCACGTCATCAATTGTAGCAGTATTGTTGGTGGCTCTCTTTTTGCCTGCTTGTTCGCCTTCATCAATACAAAACAAACCATTTTCCTCCGATCCCGGAATATACTTCGAAAACATTGGCAAGGCAGATATTGTAACCAGTCAATGGAGTGTCATCACCTATGTGGACATGCAATCATATTGGAAGGAGTTTGACAAACTCAAGGGTTATCCACAAATACTCCAGCGATCGTGTGAATCAACCCATGACCCGAAAGCATGCTCCACTACAATAACAATAATACAGCGATTGGCAAATGAATTGGACGCCAGAAATCAATTATTGTAGGCCAGTCACAATATACGTATGAAACGAGGCGCAATTGACTTCATAGGTAATGTTGCACATTCACTGTTTGGCGTTCTTGACTACGAATATGCAAAAAACGCCGCAGAAACCATTCAAAAAATTGAACACAAGTACAATCAACATTATGAAAAGAAGTCAGCAAGAGATAGAAACTGAACTTCATCTGACAAATACAGCTCTAAACCAAATTGAGAACCAGCTCAGAGAGGGTGCAGCAACATTAACACTAACTGAGCTCTCGCTACGAACTGCCTTGGAGGCCATATATCAAGAACGCGTCCAGGATGCGATGTTTGACATCCTTGCTGATATACACCATAGAAAGGTCAGCACGACACTACTCACACCTCAACAGCTGCAGACAGAGTTACTTCACATCATGGCAAACCTGCCGCAACACCTCAGACTGCCCATTTCTTCAGATGGCCTAATCAGTTTCTACCATATAATGACTATAGGAGGGAGAGTGACAATTGACCAAATCATTTTTGAAATTCAAATTCCCTTGAGCATGGCTGACAATTTTGAATTCCTTAAAATGACACCAGTTCCGTGGCAGCTAAATAATTCGCTCGCACAAATTCACAGTAATTTCCAGTACCTAATCATAAATCTTCATCGAGACCAGTACATGCCACTACAAAATGCGGAACTGAGAAGTTGTATTCTGATGAAGGAAGACCATTATCTATGTCGGCAATCCCGAACTATTCGACAACACGAGCCCTCACGACGTACATCAGTAGGCAGTCAGTTATCTAACATTCTTAATAATCGTAATTCTCATAACAGTGTTAGTTGGAAAAAATATAAGAAAATCTACTAACAGCAACGATCACGATGCAGCTGAATCAGCAGCCCGGGAGTTCGTTTAGACTTACGATAGATCGGGAAGAGCGACTGCCGCTCAAGGCTGGGAGGATGTTTAACCATATCCCACTGCTCCACGAACGAATATGCCCATCAAATTGCAGATAGTTATATTTGCACATAAGTTAACACGTTCTCTTGGTGAGAGCGGTGGTGAAGCAATGCGCTCGGCTGCTGTCGGATGGAAGAGCGGGGCACACGAGGCGCGGGATCGACGGCTTACGAGCTCTGCTTGCTTGAGCCGTAGGCGGAGTGTGCATTTTGACCTTTCAGTCTGGTAATGACATCGCAACTGATCGAACTACAGCTCAGTGTAAAAGATATAAAGATTTACAAAGAAGTATTTATTAATTTATTAACCAAATATATTGTCAAATAAACCAAAATCTGAAGAGAAAACTGGCGCCCAACTATAATTCGCTAACTAACGTCACCGGCGAACCTACAAACAAAAAACTTTTTAAGAAACATACTCGTATATTAATTGGTACACCACCTATAACTATTAATCGGAGCTAACTGTGCATTTTTCCAAGACCAACGAATTTGCAACTAAATCAACTGACGAAAACGAAAGTGGAAGCAACATAGCAGGAGGCAACAACAACAGCAACACCGCAGATGAAATCTAAGTCGAAGCAATAGAGCAAAATTAATAAAATGTAAGTAGAGCACATGACAAAAAAATTTAAACGAATTGAAATTGTGGTAGAAATAAACTGCAAATGTTATAGTGAATCTTTGCAAGGGTTTCGGAAATAGAATCATATTTAAAAAAAAAAAAGAAAAATAAGCTATCGCGTATGAATAACGACGAATCAGACCTTGATAGTTTTTTTTTAACAAACTACTCGTAGCTAGTAAGATGGTAAACAGCAGTAATAGTGACATTTCAAATTGATGGTCAGGTATAGAAAAACCTATTAATAAAATTTAAATGGATCCAGAACAGTTGAGAGCCTTGGTAGAAGGTGCAGTTAACAGCGCTCTCGCTGAACAAAGAGCTAGTTTTGAAGAAACCATAACGGACTTAAACCAACATTTGAGGACTATAATAGTGACAACCCCTGAAGTAGAAACGTACAAAGATGTAGAAATAATTCCGGGGAAATATTGTGACGAATCATTAGATATTATAAAATCACTGCCAGACTTCGACGGCAGACACGAAACTTACGTCTCGTGGAGGCAGGCGGCGCATACCGCATATAAATTATTCGGGAATTTCAATGGCAGTTCTAAGCATTACCAGGCAGTAGCGACTATAAGAAACAAAATCAAAGGCTCTGCCGATATGGTATTGTCCACCTTCAACACAGTTCTTAACTTTAAGGCAATTATCAATCGCCTTGATTTTACATATTCGGACAAACGACTAATTTATTTAATAGAGCAAGAGCTGTCAACAAGTCTAGAAGACAGAGCACAGCGTGGGGAACAAAGGCAGCGAAATAACGAAAGGAACACTGCAGGTGACCACCAGGAGAGTAATATGCATCAGAGAAATAACCCACATTTTTCCGGGCAACAAAATACTGAAGCTAGGGCTTCACTGAGGTATGACCCGGTGCTGAAAATGGATGTCGATCCTTCCCAACGCTTCAGACAGCCTACCCAATTCCAACCGGACAATGTCGGCTCATCCCAGACTCTCAGACAAAACCAAAACCAGTTTTACAACCAGGCTTCGGCCCAGCTCTTTAACAATCAGGGACAATTTAACAATCAATGAAAAGACCACTTAGTAGCTCTGCTAGATTTACTGGCCCCAAACATCAGAGGGTGAATAATCTTTCCACAGATCAAAGGGAATCCGACTACCAAAACTTAGCCGTTTCAGAGGTGTCGGCAGTTTTTGAAGACCTTCCGGAGCATGACCAGCTCAATTTTTTAGACAAAACTCCCTGCTTCCGTTCATAATTAGAAACATAGCAGGGAGAACAATTAAGCTTTTAATAGATACCGGAGCTTCCAAAAATTACATTAAGCCATTAACAGAACTTAAATATAAGATGCCTGTGGAAGAACCTTTCATAGTAATGTCTCTTCACGGATTCGATAATATTAAGGAGCAGTGCATGGTCTGGGATTTCAACACCATTAGAACATTTTTTATTTTGCCCACACTATCAACATTTGATGGCATAATTGGCCTCGATCTGTTACCACAGACAGGGTCAACATTAGATTTTAAGAATAACACTCTCACAACCAATACTGGATCTGAAGAAATACACTTTTTCCAATGTCTCGACGTTAACTTCACACAGGTCGAAGATTTAGAAGCACCCCAAGCGGTGAAAAATAAGTTTCAGAAAATGGTACGGACATGGTTTAGAGTCTTTGCAAAAAATGACTTATAAAATAACGGGATAATACGCCCATCCAGGTCACCTTACAACAATCCAATCTGGGTTGTAGATAAAAAAAGAAAAGACGAGAATGGCAACAACAAAAAACATCTCGTCAAAGATTTCAGAAAACTAAATCAAAAAACCATAGATGATAGATACCCTATCCCAAACATTTCAGTAATACTTTCAAACCTAGGTAAGGCTAAGTTTTTTACAACTATTGATCTGAGATCAGGATTCCACCAAATATCCGTCGCTGAACGAGACAGGGAGAAAACAGCATTTTCGGTAGGAAATGGGAAATACGAGTTTTGCAGGCTCCGTTTTGGGTTGAAGAACGCGCCCAGTATCTTTCAACGTGCCATCGACTATATGCTAAGAAAACAAATCGGGAAAAAATGCTACGTATACGTAGATGACGTAATCATTTTTTCTGAAAACGCAGAAGACCACGTCCGACATATAGAATGGGTTTTGAAAGAAATATATCAAGCAAATATGAGGGCGTGCCCGTGAAAAATCACACTTCTTTAAGGAAAGTGTAGAGTACTTAGGCTTTGTTGTATCTGGCGATGGCATAAAAACAAGCCCCAACAAAGTAGAAGCGATTCGCAACTATGAGTTGACATCAACACTTTTTAATATTAGGTCGTTCCTCGGACTAGCGAGTTATTATCGCTGTTTCATCAAAGACTTCGCCTCCTTGGCGAAGCCTTTAACCGACATCCTTAAGGGAGATGACGGTAAGGTCAACCAGTCTAAAAAGATAGCAGTAAATCTCGATGAAAACCAAATTAGAGCCTTTAACAAGCTCAAAGAGGTTCTTGCGTCAGAAGAAGTCACGCTGCTCTACCCAGACTTTAAAAAGCCTTTCGATCCTACGACGGATGCTTCAGCGTCAGGTCTAGGGGCGGTCCTCTCTCAAGGCGGAAGACCAATTACTATGATATCCAGAACCCTCAAAGATAATGAATTGAATCTCGCCTCCAACGAGCGTAAAATATTAGCAAGTGTATGGGCTCTTAAAAACCTAAGGAACTACCTTTACGGCGTTAAAGACTTAAACATCTACACCGATCATCAGCCGCTTACGTTTGCGGTTTCAGAACGAAACCCAAACCCGAAGTTTAAGCGATGTAAAGCATTTGTTGAAGACCACAATGCTAAAACCTTCTACAAACCAGGCAAAGAAAACTATGTTGCCGACGCACTGTCACGTCACCACATTCACGCTTTGGAACAAGAAGCTCATTCAGACCACGCAACGATCCACAGCGAGGAATCGCTTAACTACACGGTTGAAGCATCTGACAAACCAGTTAATTGCTTCAGAAACCAGATAATTCTGGAAGAAGCTCAATTTAGTTCCAAACGCAACTTTTAACTTTTCGGCGAGAAAACTCGTCACCTAATCCAATTCACAGACAAAAACACCCTCCCGGACGAAATCAAGGTGATCATAGACCCGAACGTAGTAAATGCGATACATTGCGAGCTACCAGTACTCGCCAGCATTCAGCACGAAATGGGTAGACAATTTCCATCAACAAAATTTTGGCACTGTAGGAAAATGGTGTCAGATATTGTTGACGGAATACGTTAAGCAAATCCTTTATGATTATTACTTCCCCAAAATGACGAAGTTAGCCAATGAAACTGTCACAAATTGTAAAATTTGCACAAAGGTCAAATACGACAGACATCCGCGAAAACAGAAGCTTGGGGTAACACCCATACCATCCTACGAAGATGAAATTTTACACATTGACATTTTTTCGACAGATAAAAAGTATTTCCTCACGTGCGTCGACAAGTTTTCTAAATTCGCTGTAGTCCAGCCTATACCATCACGTATGATAATCGATATTAAAGGACCAATTTTGCAATTAATGAACATTTTCTCGAATACCAAGATAATCTATTGCAGTAACGAAGCAGCTTTCAAATCGGAAACTATTACTTCTCTACTAAAAAACAAATTCGACATTGACATCGTAAATGCGTCTCCACTTCACAGTACTTCAAATGGACACTTCACAGTACTTCAAATGGACTTCTGGAGATTGCAAGGTGCTTGAAATTGGAAAACAAAGTAGACGACATAGTTAATCTAATTTTGATAGCCACAGTCGATATCGGACGATTCACTCTGTAACCGGCAAGACACCTATAGACATAATAAAAGCCACACCCCCAGAAAATAGAAAAGAGATAAGGGAAAGAATAACGAAGGCTCAACAAGTACAGCTCGAGAGGAATAATCCTTCCCGACAAAACAGGGTCTTCGAGGTGGGGGACCGTGTTCTTGTAAAATCAAGCAGAGGATTAGGAAACAAATTAACCTGAATTTAATGAAATTATGCTGAAGAAAAAATAGAAGCAGATTTAGGAACCACGGGTCTTATTAAAGGGAGGGTGGTCCAGAAGGACAATCTAAGATGAATATTTCTGTCTTGTTTTTTAAATGTATTTTTTAGTCATATTTTAAGAAATGAAAATTTAAGAAGAAAAATCTACATTAATCATATAAGATTTTACATTTTTTACATTTTTTTCATTCAATTGGTAAAGGCAAAAATAAAATTCAGTTAACAAGAACTTATAAACTCCGAAAATAGACATGTAACTATAAATTCCAAGACAAAACAAATTGATACTGGTAGTTTATAAGATTCACTCTTAGCTAGAAACAGATCAATGATTTCCGAACTGAAAAATTTAATACTGACTGTCACCCTTGCAAAGACAAAATAGTAAATCCTACTATTTTAGATTATATAGATAGTAAATCCTACTATTTAGATTAGAAAGTAAGTGTCATGCGTTCTACCAATACTAATATAGTCGATCTTATAGAAATATCTTATATCAAAGTTTTGTTAGACAATAAATTTTCACATTTTCTTATCAAATATCCTTTGGGGTTGAAGCGTCAGTTTTCGTTGAAGCGTAAGTTTCGTTGAAACGTAAATTTTCGCAGGATGGGAATATGCGATTATAGTTCTAGGAACATTCGACTCTATTCCATCTAGACCGATAGTGCGTGGCGAAGAGTCACATCCTTCCCGAGGTAACCCTGCTATTTATAACAGAACACTACGGATCTAGACTGAGGAGTCAATAAACACCTCCCCGGATACAGGGTGTGGAGGAGCAAACCTCTATAAAAAAAACCTCTCTGTAAGATGGATGGAGGAGTAAGATGTCATACGACCCGTGTCGATGCTCAGCCTGGCTTGGGACCCAGGTCAAAAAAATAGCCAAGTCTCTAACGGAGTGCTCCAGATACTTGGCGTCCTCCGGTTCTATCTAGCCTTACTCGCGCACACGGACCTCTGCGCGAGCGGACCGCTCTTGTCCGATACTCGTGGGACCACATATGTCTTTAAATTTAAAACCAAATCCAAAACCAAAGGAGGGCGGTCCTCCCAAAAAACCGACAGAGGCGATCCTGTCTACCGCTAATATAAGGGTGGCAGGCAGATCGATAACAGCTGGAGGCAGAATGGGCTTAAGAGTTATGGCTTGTCCCAGCACGAGTGCTGGTAGTAGGTTACGGGGAGGTTTGGGAAAACCGGTCTCTCGTCTCTTTCAAAGGGGTGCTGAAGGAAGAAACCCGGAGCAGGTGGTAAAAACCCAAACGCTGGCTGCGGTCAGGGGGAGGGGGGCTACCCCGGGGATCTTTCGGCAGCAGATAGTAGAGGGGCCCAGCAGCTCAAAGAAGGTTGCTGGGGTAGGCCAGGGGGGGGCGTTTAAACCCGTCCGTCCGTCTAAGCAGGCCTATTATGATAGCAAGGCGGCCATGAGGGTCATGGCCAAACATGAGGCTCTACCCACAGACCAGCTCACTGAGGAGCAGGCCAAATCGGTAGAGTGGGCAAGGGGGGAGCTATCCGGCTTGTGCAAACCGGCGGGTACAGCCCCAAAGAGACAGCGGGTACAGCCGCTAAAAGACAAAGAGTCGGCGGCCAGAAATGCCCATCCTACAGCGACCTTGTCAAAGGTCGGGGCGAGATGCTAGCCATCATTGACCGGAAGGAGGAGGAAGGGGTCATACCCAAAGAGAAGTGGAGGTGGGTGGAGCAAGCGATTGCCGAAGTCTACCTCCAAGTCTTAGAGGAAAACCCTGGACCCCTTCTGTCATGATGCGGGCTGGTATCAGGGCAGGGCCAAGCTTATCGCATGCGATGACAACAGATCAGCCAACCTTTACAAGATCGCGGTAAGCAAGGTTGGCCGATCTGGGCGGGAGCCAAGCTAGAGGCCGTCAGCAGGGAAGAAGTTCCCAGCAGACCCAGAGCCCGGGTCTGGATCCCGGCTAAGCCAGCTGAACCGGAGAAAATAGAGGCGATCTTTAGATCGTGCAACAGGGAGCTGCCAACCCATAACTGGAAGGTAGCGAAACACGAGGAGCCAGTGGAAGGTAGGAGGCAGGTGTTGCTGATACTCAACGCTGAGTCCCTTGCCCCACTGGCAGAGAGAAACGGGGTAGTCAGGTTCGGGTTCGTTGACGCGACCGTTCGGATCTACCGCAGCGACGAGCAAGTTTTGGAACCGGAGGAGACAAGGCTAGCGAGGCTGGCGGTGGTGAAGAAGGGTTGTCCAGCAGCCAAAGGTCGACCGACTCAGATTAACTGACCGGGGTCGGGCAGCTCTTTGAGGAGGACGACCTCCTTGACTACACCGAAGAAGAGGAGGACGCGGACGTTACGATGGTGGAGGTAAGAAGGACAGATTCTTATGAAGCTGATCCAAATCAACCTCCACCATTGTAAACTCGCCTCTGTGAACTTGATGGTCCGCCTGGGTTCCGGTGGTTTTGACGTGGCCCTCATCCAAGAGCCGTTGATATGCGGCAACAAAATCTGCGGTTTGAAGATGAGAGGCTTCAAGATGATAGCCGCTCAGAGCACAGGTAAGCCTCGTGCTTTTATAGTTGCAAAGGATAACATTAACATCTTTTTGCTCCCACAGTTAAGTAATGGCGATACGGTGGCGGCAAGCATTGAGCTGCAAAATAGCAGTCTCTGGGTAGCCTCCGCATATATGCCTCACGACAAGGTCGCTCCACCAGAGGAGGTTCGGACATTGGTCATGGAGGCAGCCGCAGCCAAAAGGAACTTGGTTGTCTCCAGTGACATAAACGCACACAACACTTTGTGGGGAAGTTCAAACACTAACGCAAGAGGTGAGTCAGTTTTAGACTTCATTATAGAGAATAAGCTTAGTGTGGTAAATTTAGGCTCAGAGCCGACGTTTATAACACAAAATAGAAGGGAAGTGTTAGATATTACCCTGACCTTCGATAACTTCGCTAACAATATAAAAAGATGGAGAGTGTCGAATGAAAATTCCTACTCTGACCATCGCTATATAGAATACGAAGTGAACTTCCCACGAGCTCCAGATAAGACCTTTAGAAATATACGGAGAACGGACGGGGGGAAGTATAGGAAAACTCTCAGGGCCTCGCTGCCAATAAATTCTCCATCTGATCCCTCAGACTCTGTGGAATTAGACGAGTTGATAAATCAGGTAACGACGGCCCTGAATAGTTCAGTGACAGCCGGGTGCCCGGTTGTAAAACTGAGAGGCAAGAACAAACGTACTTGGTGGTCAATGGATCTAGGCCTTCTCCGGAAGTAGAATAGGCGGTTTTTTAACAGGGCTAAAACTTCGGGTCTGCCCGCGGACTGGGAAGCCTATAAGGCTGAGCTAAAAATATACAAGAAAGCAACCAGAACTGCGCAGCGACAATCCTGGCATAATTATTGTAGGGATGTGGAAGAAACATCGGAAGCAGCTAGACTAAGAAGAATCCTAGCGACGACACCACACAACCTGGGCTACCTTAAAGGTCCGGGTGATGTGTGGAGCGAAACGAACGAGGAATCTTTGGCTCTTCTCTTAGATACGCATTTTCCAGGCAGTAGCACAGTGGAGGGTGATAACCCGACACCTAGGGGCAGGCAGTCTGAGATAGGGAATGCGATAGTTACAGTCGAGAAAGTTCAGTGGGCCATTAACACCTTTGGTCCATATAAATCTCCGGGTCCGGATGGAATCTATCCAGCTGAACTGCAACAATCACGGGACATAATTACGCCCTGGGTTGTGACTGCAATTAGAAGCTGTCTAAACATGGGCTATATTCCGCTGAGATGGAGAGAAACGAAGGTTTCCTTCATACCCAAGGCAGGCAGGTCCTCTCATGTAAATCCTAAAGATTTCAGACCAATCAGTCTCACGTCTTTCCTCCTAAAAACACTGGAGAGAGTGATGGATGCACACTTACGGGAAGCTATACCAACTGGTAGAATCTCCTCGACACAACATGCATACACGAAGGGCAAATCGACAGAGACGGCGTTACACGTACTTATTGGTATAGTGGAAAAAGCCATCCAGCAGAAAGATTTCGCACTAGCGGCGTTCATTGACATAGAAGGCGCTTTCAACAACATAAATGCGAACGCCATTACGGGAGCTCCGGGCTCTGGGATCGACATCCTAATATGATAGCGATGGTAGAGATGATACTCGTCAGTAGAAGGGTAACTGCCAGCTTAGGTTCCCACACCTTAAGCAGACAGATCTGCAGAGGCACTCCTCAGGGAGGAGTCCTCTCCCCCCTGCTCTGGAATTTGGCGGTAAATTCATTACTGCTAGCCTTAGAGAGGGAGGGTTGCCATGTCGTCGCCTACGCTGATGACTTGGCAATTGTGATCAGAGGAAAATATCCAAACACTCTTATGGATATTTTGCGCTCTAGCATGGCCACGCTTACTGGTTGGACGGGAAGAAGGGGATTAGGGTTAAACCCTAAGAAAATGGAATTAATCCTCTTTTCTAAGAAAAATAGATCTCCTGAGGTCTCCCCGCTAACATACAAAGGTTTGGAAATTCCGATGAAGGAGACAGCTAGATATTTGGGACTAGTACTAAATAGAAAACTTACCTGGAAACCCAATATTGAAGAAAGAGTCAGGAAGGCCAATATTGCTTTGTACACATGTAAACAGGCGGTCGGAATCAGGTGGGGATTATCCCCACGAATTATGCACTGGCTATACATTTCGGTGGTCAGACCCATATTGCTATATGGAATACTGGTATGGTGACCAGCCACTCAGAAACAAAGCTATTTGAATCTTCTGAGCAAGGTCCCAAGAACGGCTTTTTTATGTATCTCTGGTGCCTTAAAGACCACGCCTACTAAAGCTTTAGAAGTAATACTCAACCTACCTACATTAGAGCTGGTAGGGAAACAAGTGGCCGCCACATCAGCACTAAGGATGAAATGTGCGGCGTTATGGCATGATCGGCAGATTGGTCACTCGACTATTGCGCATACCTGGAGTAGTTCTATCCAATATATTGACCACTCTATACCTAATCTCAACTTCGATAGGCACTTCCAGACATATATTCCGTCTAGAAGAGAGTGGCAAACACCAATGCCATGGAGAAGGGGGGAACTTAATTTCTACACTGACGGATCCAAACTTGACGATAGAGTCGGTTTTGGAGTTCTCTCACAAGAATTGGGACTGGAACTTTCTTTCCGTCTCCCCGACCACTGCAGTGTTTATCAAGCAGAGGTCCTAGCCATAAAGGAGGTAGCCGTCTACTTAAATAGACATGCCGTAACAAGAAATATTATAAATATCTACTCGGATAGCCAGGCGGCCATCTTGTCAATGAATTCGGTGGCACTGAAATCAAAGGTTGCTCAGGACTGCCGAGCAGCCCTAAATGATATCAGTACCGCTTTCAAGGTACGCCTTATATGGTTTCCGGGGCATAGAGATATTGCGGGAAACTGTAGGGCTGATGACTTAGCCAGACGGGGTACCAACCTTCCTTTAGGCACGGACAGATGTTAGATTGGAATACCAATTGCCACCTGTAAACTGATGCTGAAGGATAGGGTCGTGAGTGAGACCAATGGGTCTTGGGCACAAGAGGGCACTTGCTTAACGACTAGGCTAATGTGGCCGGAACTTAATAGTAGGAAAACTAGAGACTTGCTTGCCCTGCCGAGAGAGAATATCTCTAAGGTCGTGGCATGTATAACTGGTCACTGACCAGTTATACATGCCACGACCTTAGCAGGCAGACATGCTCTCAGGCTGGGAGTATTCTCTCATGAATACTGCAGAAGCTGTGGGGATGAGGAGGAGGAGGAGACTGTGGAACATCTCTTCTGTAGTTGCCCCACTCTAGCTAGAAGCAGAGCGGGCTCTTTAGGCAAATACGCTTTTAGCTCTCTTACAGAGGTGTCTAGCGCGAAGATCAAACAAATCCTGCGCTTTATTAGGGCTTCAAAATGGTTCGACGAGTGAATCGGAGGTGCGTTGTGGCGCGGTGCTATCACTGTGGACCCATGGTGGTCTGAGTGAGCTGGTCCTTAAACTGGCTGCCACATTAACCTAACCTAACTTATCAAATATCCTATACCTAAGTTAGAATGTAAAAAACCAAGTCCAATGAAATGGAATCATCTTGCACCTCTCCGAAGACAACAATGTTGCTGAAGGCGGCAATCAAGTACTAGGTATTGAAAGTTGTACCGCGACGCTCACGAAAACATTTTGTAAAGAGCTGCCACAGCCTACATGCACTCAACAATTACCAGTTGCAACACCAGATCATGTCACCTCGAACCTGTGGTAGTCGTCCATGATGGCATCATCATAATCAAGAAAAAACTCCGCCGTTATAACACCAGACAGGCCGGTTACTGGAACCTTTCTCCTTATTTTCAATAAGGAGATTCGTATCCGGGAGGTCGAGAAGAAACTCCCAACAATATCCTTTTTATTCGGCCTAACTGCAGTTGCCATTATAATCTGTTGCTAGGTACTATTTACGCTGCACCGTTATCGACAGCTTCAGGAAGTCTGCGGACGAACTTCACTTAAGCGGGGGAGGAGTTAACACGATCACTTGGTGAGAGCGACGATGTCAATCGCCGCTTGACTGAAGCAATGCGCTCGGCTGCTGTCGGATGGAAAAGAGGGGCACACGAGGCGCGGAATCGACGGCTTACGAGCTCTGCTTGCTTGAGCCATGGGCGGAGTGTGCATTTTGACCATTCAGTCTGGTAATGACATCGCAACTGATCGAACTACAGCTCAGAGTAAAAGATATAAAAGATTTACAAAGAAGTATTAATTTATAAACCAAATATATTGTTAAATAATCCAAAATCTGAAAAGAAAACTCATACGTATGCACAATTTTGCAAGCTAGCATTTTTATGTGTGTGAAAATTTATTTTCATTTTATTTCATTTTAAGAAACATGATTTTTCCGTTTTATTTTGTACGTATGCATTAGTTAAATTCCTTAATTGTTATTCTAATTATATGTGTATCAATTAGTATATAAGTAACACCATTATGAAATAAACCACTCAGTTTTAATAATTGACTCCATCAACCACACGAATTTTTTATTCTTTCTAAGTTATACTGGTTCATGCGCCATATAACAATCGCAACAGCTATATTGGTACAAGCACCGAAATAGCAACCTAACTAATCAATTTGTGATTAACCTACGTTATAGTGGTACAAGCACCATATAACAATTCAGCAGCCATTTTGGTACAAGCACCGAACTGGCAACCATTTAAGGAAATATATCCTTAAACAATAACATAATAATACATAACATCTACTACATCTGTAAAGTTTTCTATAGATTGTCGTTTTGAAATCTTAATTTCTCTTTTGAAGATTTCATGTGCTCATTTGAAATAAAATATATTAATTGTGTTAATATTGCGCGGTGGTGTGTAACATAGTTTATTTTTGTGTGATATCAATTTTTGTATTTTGGTGTTCCACCAAGGGACTGAATAGTTATGTTTTGTGTTTATGCAAGTTTGTGGGATGGACACATTTGAACTCTGTCTAATTATCTTAATTATGTTGGCAGATTCTTTATTGATGTTGGGACTAATTTATCTTTCTGCGAAAGCCGTTCTCGTAGAACGGCTTTCGCAGAAAGATAAATTAGTCCCAACATCAATAAAGAAAGAAGTAGAGATGAGTTAAGTTGCTTGTATGGTTAGATGTGGAGATTGGAATATGTTAGTTAGAGGATAAATCGTTGTCAGTATCTATTTGGTGTGTTTTAATTTCTTTGCTTTGTTTTGGGAGATATTTTTGAACTGTTTTATTGTTTTGGTGGAGGAATTTCGGGGAAAGATTTCAAGTCTTAAATTGGATAAGAATTTAGACGATAGTGGTGTTTTAGAGGAGCTGGGATTAATAGTAGCATATAATACGTCATCATATAGTATATAATTATGATTTCTGGTCGATTGTTCCTTGACCATATCCAAGTATCCAGTGGGAGTTTGTTGTTGTATTGCACTATATGATGTTTGTTCTATCTTAGTTTCGTTAGAGTAGAGGGAACGCCGACATTGATATAGTTCAGCGCATTAAAACGCAGCGGCTGCGCTGGCTGGGACATGTTGTGCGAATGGATGAAAGTGCTCCGGCGAAAAAAGTATTTGAATCAATGCCACCGGGTGGCGGACGCAGGAGGGGGAGACCACCACTACGTTGGAAGGACCAAGTTCAAGAGGACCTGGCTGCACTTGGTGTTTCCAATTGGCGCCAGCGTGCGCGAAGCAGAGACGACTGGCGAAGGCTGATAACGCGGCAATGATCAGAAATGGTTGTACGCCAATTATGATGGTGATGAGAGTAGAGGGAACCATCATGGTGATGGCTATTGTTATAGAGTTGAGTAACAGCTTTCTAATAACCTTTTTCCATTTCCAATTTCTTGAAATTGAATGAATATCGGACACTTTTTATCTATTGAAGAGTGTGTCGTGTTGGGTAAGTTGTTGTCGCTGTTCCGTTTGTTTTAGTGTTCACGTGAACTATTTGACTTAAATATTTTGGTTGTATGACCCAGGGGGAAGCAGTTGTAGCAGCGAATAGGTAGAGATATGTATGGGCGGATTTTTATTATTTCGTGGCAAATTATGTTTGGCGAAGATGACTATAATTAAACCAGTTTACTAGTTCATCGTTTCGTTTCTTTAAGATCTTTTTTACTTCGGCGACGTGTTGGGGTATTAATTCATTCAAAATTTAATTTTCAGGTATATTTCGTAAATCGTTAGATGACGAGTAGATGACTCTTTTGGAGTGATTTGTGTTAAGTTACGTTAATTGGTATAGTTTTAAGGCTTGAGTTAATGTCTTTGTTGGCCGGTAGAAAATCCTTCGACTGAACCCTCCCCGAGGGTACCGGCTGGTAATAGGTCTACAATGGCATCAATTGTCTGATGGTGCTGGATCTAGCTAAGGTCAGGATGTAGCGCTCAGTGTTTGATACTCCTTAATATTACAGCATTAAGAAATACACCTTGACTATGGTTCGCAGGTAATGGCTGGATCAAGGTGTCACGCGACCTGTGCTGATGATCTGCCAGGCTAGAGTCCCTGTAAAATAGTCTAGTCGTAAACGGAGCCCCCGAATAAAAGGCGCCCTTCGGTGGTAATAGCCTAGCTCGGATATTGCGGATCTCTGTCCGAGAGGTCTTTACATTCTCCGCAAAAAGAATCTTCATGAAGAAGAAAAAAATTAAACCAAAAATTCAGCGGGACATATCCGCAACTCAATTGGCAAATCAGATGGAGCAAAGAATCCTTGATGAGCCAATGCTGAGTGGGGAAAATCACCCGCTAAGCCCAAAACAAATGCTGCTGCGGTCAATGTACGGAGATCTTCATCCTTGACCAAAACAGTGGGTGGACCTATGGGACCCCCAATGACAGTAGGCGGGATGGGTGGCGCAGGAATTCGGAAACTTTCTTCCGATGATGTGCCATCGTTTTCTGCTGCTGCCAGGGCCAATTCAACAAACCCCCATCTCCACTGAGGGGAGATTGTTGACACTGGGAGTAAAACAAGGGGAAAAAGGGAGTAATCCATCCCGTCTTACCACCTCGGAAAAAACCTCCAGGATGGCCAAGAGAAGAATCTCTCCTCCTGATCGTGGTCATCCTGGGGGTTTGTATGACCGGAGAAGAAAGGAGCTAAGTGGAGCTGGAGTCAGATGGTACCTCACCTACCTGTCTCAGGGTTTGCAACCAGATGATGCTCTTGCCAAGGCAAAGGAGCACAGGGTTGTAAAGGATTCGGCAGGCACAATATCACAACCGAATGCAAACAAGAACCTGAAGAAAAGGGTACGAAACACCTTTTCTCCTAATCTTCGCCAAAAAGAAGAAGACGGTAACACAGTCAGGCCCACGTTGTCGCGGAGGGCCCAAGGCAGTAGGTAGCTACGCTAAGGTGGCGTCCGTCACCAAGGTGGCTGTTCTTGCTGCGGACTATCCGAACACCATCCTGACTAGAGAGGAGCTGACAAGTGTTGAACAGATGTTGCTTGAGAGGCTGGTTGAAGTGTGGACCAAAGAATTCTCCTTCGATGGCTTCCTGAGCATTGACTGCTGTTCGACGGACTCGGTGGAATGGCTGAAATTGGTCATGCCGCAGCTCTCAGTGAGAGAGGGCGTCAGTTTGGTCGCCAAAGTTGCAGACAACATTCCACAATCACACACAGTCTTCTTCTACCTCCCTCGAAGTAGTGGACAAGCTCGTAGTAGTGTAGCTGTGTCACTAAAGTTTGTCTCCCGCCAAAATATTGGGCTGAACACCAATTTCTGGAGAGTATGGAGTTGCAAGGACGAGGGCAACGGACAGTTGTTGTCCGTAGAAATAGATGATGGGTCCATGCATTTAATAAAGAGCTCGGGATATGCGTTGAACTACCTATTTAGCAAGAACAAAGTCGGTTGTTCCAAACGTACTAAGGAAAGCCCAAGGCAGAGGAAGTAAAGGAGACAAACATCCCACCTCTTTCAGTGGTAACTACGAGTAGTAGGCTTCCCCCAGCTGAAGCGAAGACTGTGGCCCCGGATATCTCTTCCAGGGCCCCAGTGTTGAGATAGGGGCTGAGGCCGCATACTGTCCTTCACTGGTACACAGTCTGGAGGATGTCTCTATGGACGAGGAGGACGAAGATGGGAATAGCACCATCCCGTCACTATCTGTTCCATAAGATGACGAGACTGAAAGTGGTTCAAGCAAACATCCATCATGCCAGAGCAGCCTCGGCTGTCATCGGGAGGGTGTTTGCCAAGAGCAACATGTGGCTGGCCCTCATTCAATAGCCATGGTGTTACAAAGGTCAAATTAGGGGCCATTCTAGTAAGTTTACAAAAGTAATATGAGATGCCAATGCAGACATTCCCCGCACCTGTATCCTGATTTGAAATGATATCAACTACTTTTGTCTTTCAGAATTCATATCGTGAGAACTCACACCCATCATGGTAGATGATGGGGTCTCTCGCGACATAGTCGTTGCATCGGCCTACTTTCCGGGAGATATGAATGACATCCCGGAAGAAGTCTATAAGCTGGCGAGGTATTGCCTATCCAAAAGGATTCCACTTTAGGTGGTCTGTGACTCAAACGCACACAATACCATCTGGGGTAGCAGTGACACCAATAAACGGGGTGAGTCAGTTCTAGAATTTTTATTATCACTTAATTTATATATATTGAATAAGGGGAAAACACCCACTTTTAGAAAAGTAATTAGGGAGGAAGTTCTTGATCTGACTTTCTGTAGTCCAGAGCTAACTGATATTGTTAACAATTGGAAAGTTTCGGACGAACCCTCTCTGTCGGACCACAGCATAATTGAGTTCGATATAAGAGGCATCGTCACAAAAACGGTAGTTTTTAGAAATCCTAGGTATACTAACTGGGAATTCTTCGATAGTCCAATGCATTTACTAGTCTCATCCTCAAACATCCAAGGAATATATAAAAATCCGGTGGAGCTAGAGGAGGGTGTCAATGAGCTGAATGAAATCATTTCCGAATCCTATGCTTTATCTTGTCCTCTAAGAACAAAGAAAAGCAGCAGGAATGTTCCTTGGTGGATCTCTAGTCTGTCTACTAGACGTACTAAGGTGCGTAGGTTATTCAATCTAGCTAAGCGTACGGGGGACTGGGAAGAATATAAAAAAGAGTTGACGATCTATAACGAAGAGGTCAGACAAGCCAAAAGAACTAACTTTAGTTCCTTTGTGAAAGTGTAGAATCGATTCCTTAAGTAGCACGACTCCATAGAGCTCTTGCGAAAAGCAAAGTCGATTTAAAGCTGGCATTGAAATCTGAGGATGGGACGTTCACGGCAAATGAAGAGGATCGCACTCTCCTTTTGCTGCATGTGCACTGTCCTGGGAGCCCGATCCAGTTACCGCCATCTTTGCAGATGGATGCTCTTCCTAGAAGAGCAAGCAAGATTGGCTGGAAGGTGGTCACAGAAATTATAACTACTGAGAGGTTGAGATGGGCCATCAGCTCTTTTCAGCCATATAAATCGCCGGGTGCGTATGGTATTTTCCCTATCCTTCTCCAAAGGAGTGGAGAGGCACTGATTCCGCGCCTGGTAAATATCACTAGGGGCAGTCTTGCTTTTGGGTACATACCGGAAGCATGGCGCATAGCTAAAGTGGTATTTATCCCCAAGGCAGGCAAGAACGATATCGCCCATCCCAAATCCTTCAGGCCTATCAGTTTGACATCCTTTGTACTTAAAGCAATGGAAAAAATAGTTAGTATACATCTCCTATTGCGGGAAAAGCGACTGAAACCGCACTATACCATCTGACTGATTTTATTCAGGCAGCACTGGATAAAAAATAAATAGCACTTTCTGTCTTTCTCGATATATAGGGGGCTTTAGACAACACTCCTCATGAACATATGATTAGGGCTCTTAACAATAGAGGAATAGATAATACTACGTCCAATTGGATACGAGCTTTACTCAACAGTAGACTGACTGAAGCTGAAGGAGGTGACAAAACTGTTAAAGTCAAAGTCAATAAAGGATGTCCGCAGGGTGGGGTATTTTCACCCATTTTGTGGAGCATAGTAGTTGATGATCTTCTGGTAAAACCCTCAAATCTAGGCATATCATGTCAAGGATATGCGGACGATATTGTGATAATAGCTACAGGAAAAATCTGAATCCACTCTTTGTGATATTATCCAGAGGGGCTTATTAGCAGCTAGTGAATGGTGCAGGGGAACAGGATTACAAATCAATGCCTCAAGGACCACCATTGTGCCGTTCACTAGAAAAAGATCTCTACCATATATGAAACCTATTCTTCTAAATGGTACACAGGTCGGTATTAGCTCTGAGACTAAATACCTCGGAGTCATTTTCGACAAAAAGTTATTGTGGTAGAGGGCTACAGCTTAATTAATGATATGCAGACCGCTTGCTGGTAAATCTTGGGGATGTAACCCAAAAATCGTTCGCTGGATGCATACCATGATGGTGAGACCAATCATCACCTATGGTTCTGTAGCCTGGTCAAATAGGGTCAGACTTAAGACAGCGAAATCTGCATTAAGTAAAGTACAACGCCTTGCCTGTATCTTTATCACTGGAGCTATGCGCACCTGTCCAACGGCTGCAATGGCAGTTATACTAGATCTAGCACCCTTACATCTAGTAATTCAAGACTCTGCTAAGAAATCTCTTACCAGAATACAAGAAAAAATTTCGAGAGAATCAAATTACACCCAAAATATATGGGCTAAAAATTCTACTCAAGAATACGGTATACTAAAATCTCACAAAGATTTTATGCCAAGAAAATGCAATTTTGCACACAAATATTGTACAACGATGAGTTTCAAAAAAGAATGGAAAGGTCTAACTGAGACGTATAAAATTAGAGAAAATTCCCTCTTATGGTATACTCACGGTTCTAAGACAATGGACGGAACTGGGGCAGGAGTATTTGGGCCTAGAACCAACTACTGAGAACCAATGGGTTCTTTTCTAAGCATTTTTCAAGCGGAAATTCACGCTATTGAAAGATGTGCCCAGATCAATATTGACAGGAAGTATCGGGGGAAAAACATCGTGATACTATCTGATAGTCAAGCAGCACTCATGAGTCTGAGCTCACCCTTGGTGAGGTCTAAACTTGTATGGGACTGTATTGGGAAGCTAAGCTCCCTAGGCAGTATGAACAAGTTATCTCTAATGTGGATACCAGCCCACATAGGAGTAGTGGGAAATGAGAAGGCTGATAGCTTAGCTAGGAAGGCTGCGGCCTCCCACTTCAACGGCCCTGAACCCTTCTGTGGACTATCATCCAATACCATTGGAGGTCTGCTGAAGAAGTGTACAGATACAAAACGAAGTCAAACCTGGAAAACTCTTCCGGGATTAGGACAGTCAAAAGCTCTTCTGGGAGACTTTGATCCTAAAAGAGCCAAGGACTTAATAAATATGCCTCGGAGTAAATTAAGAATCATCACAGGCATTTTAGGCAGACATTGTAGACTCAACTACCATTTGAACAATGGGTATGGGTATATCTTCAGATGCCATCTGTCGATTCTGTGAAGAAAGTGATGAAACCTCACTGCACCTGATCACAGACTGCGGACCATTGGCACACAAAAGACACAGGTGTTTTGGAGAATATATCTTAGATATGAGCAAGATCCCTCATCTTAAATTCCTCCAAAATATATGAATTCCTGTCGGAAATTAACCTGACAGAAGAATTGTAGATGAGACTATCCTCATCTTTCAAACAAATAGGGGAACCACAATAGATCTTTCAGGTCACAGTGTATAACACCCTTAAATATATCTATCTATCTAATGTCTTTGTTTTCATGAGTAGACTGCCGTCACGAAGGTTCGTGCATATATCAACTTCACCATCGCCTGTATAGTCAATAGTTTTTTTATTACGAATGGGGATAACGTTGATAGGGAACCATTTTCGGTTCTAACAATTATTAAAAATTTGTTGTCTCTTGTGGGCGGATGTTTCTCCAAATATCAAGGGGGGTCTTACAACTAGTTAGTGTAAAGTTTTGCATTGAATACGGTTTTATTTTCATTTTTTGTATTGTTGGTGGCTTGGTTGTCGAATAACGGAAATATAGCACAGTTTTTTTGCGAGTAGAAAATTAAATATATGTGAAAGTGCTCAGAGAGCATTGAAAATGGTATATTTATATGTTTTGGGAAAGCGACCGTACACGTTAAGAGATTGTTGTATACATATCCACACACACACACACACACACACACACACACACACACACACACACACACACACACACATACACATATGTCCTTAGCCGTCGAGTCGAACCGAAGTAGTCGTACAAAATTTTGTAATAGTGCAATAAAGGAATTGTTAATGCGATCGTAGTAAAGAGGTGCCTAATTTGGTGTTTCTGCAAGTGATATGCGGCAGTTTTGTGTCTGCGTCGGTTTATCCGCACGGCAGAGTGAAAACCGCAGCGATCTCTGCCTGCATAGTGCCCGGCTGAGCAGTGGCTTGGTCTGAAAGTACCAGACCCCTGAACGGCGGAGCTTAAGCAGGTGGAACACAGCAGATATGGCGAATTTAGTGCTTAAAGGATTATTAGTTTATTCTATAAACTTCATAAATTTGCCTTCGCGTCGTTAGGCAGTTTTTTTGCAATTTCCCGCCTCTCAATCGGCTTATCCGAAAATTGAGAGAGCGCTGGAAATTGTGCACTTGGTGTGTAGGTGTGAAGTGCACTGAACGCAGCAGCGCAGAGAGAGAGAGAGATAGACTGCCCTAAATAACACAGGATAAGTATTGCTTTTAGGGTGTTTTACTTTTTACTTTTTTCCCTTTGCCCCCCTTTCCACCCCTTTCCCTCTTTTTCCCCTTTTTCCGCTTTTTTCTCCTTTTTCAATTTACAGAGTGGAAACGACGTTTTGAAAGAAAGTGCAAAATTCTGTATTTTTCGCATTAAAACGATCGGATGATAAGTGTCCAGCGTTCGCCTGATTCTGGGCGGAAAAATCAGGAGGTAGGTACTAAAGTACTTGATAAGCAGCCAGTTCTCGGAGACCCATTCGGAAAGAACTCCAGAATGACTCGCTCCCCGGAGATATTGGTGCCTGACGCGGGGCAAGAGCGTTCAAGCTCGTCGCCTCCATGCATGGAGCATGTGCAAATGATGAGAAAGGCGAGCACGGGCGATCCGTTCACCTTACTGGGCTAGAATCTGAAAAAGATGGCTTCGATGATGGGTGGTAACCCGCCCCGCAGATCCATTCACCAGCCTATGAGGACCCTGGTCGAGACGTTACAAGATCTGTATCAGAAAGCAGAGAGGCAGTGGCAGTCCAGACGTAACGCTGTACAGGAGACCAGCGGAGGTACGGAACCTTCGCTGTGGACAAAGTGTGCGCAATCCGCGAAGCGCCCGCGGGAGGACAACATTAGTCCCAAGGCGACGGAGGGGCAAGGCATCGCTGTAATTGCTCCCGCGGCCAAAGAGAGCCGTGGACCAATGCAGCAGCAGGGACTAAAGCTGAAAACGAAGGTGGCGGAATCATAGTTAACAGCAAAACAGGTGCCGACGGGAATACCACAGGCTACGGCAGTGCCTCGACCCAGCGCTAGTGCACAGTGGACAAAGGTGCAGAAGAAACCACAGAAGAAGTTGAAGTCTGCGGTTAGGACCATTAGACCAAATACAGATGCAATAATTATAAGTGCGAAAAATTAAGCGATTTCATACGCCAACATCTTACGGAGCGTAATGGAATGTGAGCAGCTGAAGTCGTTGAATGACACAAAAAAGGGGAACTGCTCATAGAGCTGAAGAGAGCCAATGAAGTGAACTCGGCCACATACCAGACGGTCATTGAAAGCGTGGTAAAGGATGCAGCCACAGTGAACGTACGCACGCACATGGTGACGCTACAGTGTAACGGACTCGTCGGGGATATCTCTTCGAAAGAAGATATCTGCGATGCACTGCGAGACCAGGCGAACACACGGCGCCCAGACATGGAAGCTATTAAATGCTTGCTAAAAGGCTATGGTGGTGCACATACGACTTTTTAAGCCTGCCGGCGGAGGATGCCAAGAAGGCACTGGGATTAAAACATCTGCGTGTAGGATGGGCGAGCTGCCGACTAACAGAAGTCGTAGCGCCACAACGCTGCTATAAGTACTGGGGCTACGGGTACAAGGCAGCTGGATGCAAAGAGCCGGATCGAACTAGACTCTGCCGAAAGTGTGGCGAGACTGGCCACATGGCTGCGAATTGCCAAAATGAAGTGCGTATTGTGCAAGGGGGCGCATCCAGCGGGCAGAATGAAATGTCCACGACACCAGGAGGCATTGGAAAAGAAGAAGGTATGAGAGTACTTCAGCTCAACCTAAATCATTGTGAAGCTTCACAGGATCTTCTGATGCAATATAAGAATGAAGTGAAGGCAGATGTGTCGCTACTTTCGGAACCTAATGGAAGGCAGATGTTGCGCTACTTTCGGAACCTAAGCCAACTAGTCCATTGGGGACACCACCCCCCAGAGCAAGACGGAAACTAGAGAGAGCGGTTATACCTGGGTGAAACTGGAGAACATTCACCTCTTCAGCTGCTACGCTCCCCCAAGCTGGACACTGAGACAGTTCGGAGAAATGATGAGAACGCTGATGGAAAAAGCGAAAGGCAAACACAACATAATTATTGCAGGCGACTTCAACGCGTGGTCTCGGACTTGGGGCAGTAGCCACACAAATGCTAGAGGCCGCTTAGTTGATGAATGCTACGCGCTTCTTGAATTAGTACTGTTGAATGCGCCAGGTCATTACACATTCGACAATGGAAGAGGCAGGTCCATCAGAGATCTAGTCTTTGTGCACGACACAACTGGCAGTCGAATTAGCTGGAAGGTCAGTGATACATACACGGGCAGCGATCACAATGCCAATATAATAGACATAGAGCGAATGTTGTGTGTAAGAATCAAGCTGCCTGCGAGTAGTTGACTCACAGCACCGACTCCTAACATATACTACAAATTTGGTGTGGTTAGCTTTAAGCAATTAAGTTAAATAAGAAAGCACATATTTTTAGGGTGCGAGTATTATAAATAACCAGAATTTATGTACTAATGATTATGTAAACTTTTAGGGTGTTACAGTTCCGCAGTCGAGTCGACGAAGGGCATTGGAATTTAGAATGCACCATCGTCATTTTTACAGTAAAGTAGATCAGTTGGCTTGACCAACTAGCGCTGGTCAAAGAAGCTGCAACGTATAGGCGCGTTTGCGCTGTTGCCCGCAGCTTTGTATGGACAACCATAAACCGTCAGTATGATCGGACGGTCTATGTATGTCGTCCTAGCTGTGAGGATTTTTTTTTAGGGGAATCGTGATTGTTTGTCGATAGGGACATTTATATTGCTTTTTAAATTGTTTTAATTTATATTATTTTAAAATTGATTTAAATATTTGACATTGTAAGCTTAAGGTATAAGGCAAAAATACTTCAAGAAGTATTTACAACACGGGTTGTTTCGCCAAAGTTTGAGTAGTTCCGAAACTACGATTTGCGAAAAAAAATAGAAAGAAAATGTTTACTTAATATTTTGCACGGAAAAGCAAAACAACTCAACAAAGCATTTTACTGAAATGGCGATGTGTCAGTAGTGCTATAATCATTTTTTGTGTTTGAAAACTTAGTTTGATGGGGAGAAAAATATGGAGAATAATTTCTTGAAACCAATAACATTATCAAAATGGGTTCATAGCAAAATAGTAACAAAATCGTAAACACGTATTGCCGTAAAGAATCTGTATTTACCTTCAGTAGTTTTGCAATTAATTAAGTATAGTTTTTACACTTACATAATTCGAGTCATTTTATTTTCTCCACGGCATTACGCTACAGTTGTCTTTCTATATAGAAGAATGTTTGTTTTATTAAGTAAATAAACAAAAAACTTATTGGTATACTATTACTCGTTTAGTATATAAAATCAACCTTTTCGCGTCAAATTATAAGGTTAAGGAAAATAGTATAAGCGGGAACCGGAAAACGAAATCGGGTTTAGTGAGAAAATAATCGAAACAAAGTGAGAGTTAGGTGTTTAGTATTATGTGGCAAATTTCAGTTGTAGTACATTTTAGTTTTTATTGGATATAATATTGGTCCATCGATTATACCTGAAAGAGTTCCATGTTAAAACTCAGTTTTTCTTTGATATTAAAGAAAACAAGTTTGGGAAGTGAACCTCGAAACAATGAACGACAGCTAAAGGACATAACGTCGTCACTAAAAGACGGAAAGCGTTTTGGAATAAGGAAAAGAGGAGGAGAACAGAGAGGGAACGGAGGCGATGGGCGTATCTAAGAGAGGTACTAAAGGAGCAAGAAACGGCGAAGGTCCCTATTCCGTGGGAGCAGGCAAATAAGTTGTGGCAAGAGGTATGCCAATTGGAGGAGCAGCAATTCAAGAGACGTGGGCGGCTAGGCGAATAATATCGGTTTTATCGAACACAGTTTAGTCATCACCACTAAATAAAAAACAGTAGTTAATGTTTAATAAATTTAAAAAAAAACAAGTTGTAGCATTTATTATTTTCGAATTTGATTTTGGAATTCACGGTGCGTAAAGAAGAATTTGTTCGGTCTATGGAAGCACCAAGAGAAGCTATAAGATTGCTGGAAGCTCAAAAGCGGCAGAGCGAGGCAATCCAGAAGAGCATCAGGAATTGTAGGAAGGATAATAAGGCACGAAAGAATAGCGAGTATTACCGTAAGCCCATAGCGGAACTAGAAGCCTTGCTGAAGACATTTGATGATAACAATGAGGAGTTGTTAATTTTTAAGGAGTGTTGTGGTGACAAGGAGTACTTTGCCAAGGATTATCCGTTATATATCAACGGTTTAACACGGGACTGGTTGACCTAGTTCAGATTTGATCTAGAGGAGTTGGAAGCACAAGGAAATAGTCCTAGTTCGCAAGAGGACAAGGCTAAAGACAAGATTAGCATTGAGTGAAGAGAGGAAAGCGGAATTTTTGTTTGACACATCCGAGATCGGTGTCGAGCCTTTTCCGCCGGGAGGTCCGGGAAGTCCGCCAAAAGAGCCAGAACCAGTAACGTGCAGCAAACCCCCAAAACTGTGGAGAGTATTGCGCCTGCACGAGCAAACGGTCGAAGACAAATTAGTTGGAGTCCGTCGCTGGTCAAGTACCTCCAGATCCGGGTGAAGTAAATTTGGGAACCACTCAAAGAGATAACGCTCAAGTTTTACCAGCCATAAGTAAAACAAGAATAAGTAAAATGAGTATCGAGGGGATTTCAATGGCAGTGGCCAGGCTAGTACCTGTGTTTACTGGTGCTGCTTCAGAAGACTTACGGTCAGAACTCAACAGGTTCATTCAGGGTTGTGAACTTGCTTAGCGAAGCATAAGCCCTGATGAGCTGCAGGACTTCTTCGACTGTGTTAAGCAAAGGTTATTTGGAGATACATACAACCTTGTGCTGCCAAAGCAATTCGCCAGTGTGAATGACCTTTACGACCTTCTAAAGAGAACGTATTTAAAAGAGAGAGGTCTGGAAGACAAATTTCAAGAGATAAGAATCGGAAAGCAGTTGGCAGGTGAAAACATACGCGCCTTTGCTAGGCGTTTAGAGTCACTTTGGATGATGGCCCAGGAAATAATAAAAAATAAGTACAGTGGCGTTGGAGATACAGCATTATTATACGAAGTTGACAAGTCGGTGTTAACAACTTTCGTGGTGGGCCTCCACAACTCCGCTCTAAAGATTCATATGCTGAATAGCAGAACAGGAAATCTGGAGGAGTTAGTAGAAGAAGCAATTAGAGCACAAGTCCTCGTGGAACGGAGTCCGGCCGGTTTGGGGGAGGTACATATGTTCGAAAACAGACAGGATAGTTTAATTGCCGCTGACATGGATAGAGAGGGAATTAATTCCGTCCCAAACATATATAGAGGATCATATAATCCCGGTGTCTCCGACAACAGTGCCGCGAATCCGAGAAATCCGTACAAGGGTTTTGTACAGAGGGAGCCCACATGTTCGTTCTGCCGTAAGCAAGGTCATGCAAGGGATGAGTGCATTACACGCAAAAACACGCCCTACTATATGGAGTGCCAAATATATGGTCATGAGGCAAGTAGTCAGTGCCAAGGAGACACAGAATAGAATCAGAGTAGAAGGCAGCCAGCTACGAGGCGCCCGGCTCCACCCTTGAGGGACAGCAGGGGTAACTTTAGTAGTCAACAGAAGGAATTAACCAAGGAAGGAATCCTTTCAACACTGGGAGTGGTCAGCAGCGACCAAATTGGAATTCCAGAAGTGAACCAAGGATAGGCAACACCCAACAGCGGTTGAGATGCTTCTCATGTGGACGAATGGGACATCGGGTAGCGGAATGCAGGGATGCACAATTCCAACAAAGGAAACAGGGAAACTTCCAGCAGCCCAGTCGAGGCCAGCAGACTGGAAAGCCCAAAGAAAGGAAGTAATAGTTAGGCTGGAAGTGCGTGTGACTGGTAATGTAGGAATTACAGTCCAGGAGAAGGAGGAGCAAGAGGCTCTCCAATACCACGTACCGAGTAATGTAAGAACAATGGTCCAAGATACGGAGGAGCAAGAGTCTCTCCGGGAAAAATTGTTTGATTGCGTGTGGATTTGAGTAACTGTCATGATTCTATTACTTAGGTTAAGTTTTAATAAGGTTAGAAAGTATAAGCCAATCGCCGCGAACGCGGTACGAGAGTTCATACGCAAGATAATTTTGATATTTTTTAAGGAATGTAGGATTGTAAAGGATAACTGCGGTACATGGAGGAAAAGATTTGAAAAGTTAGGAAGTGGATACGCGTCCATGTTGGGAACAAAAGGACGTTGTTTCGTTATGAGCAGGATAGCTGATGCCTTCATCGAGATACCCTGCAAGGAAGCAGCTAGTGGAAAGCTAGTGCTTTTGGTAGATTCAGGGGCGGACACCAGCATCGTAAAATCTAGTGTTTTACGGAAATGGCTGGATATTAATCAAATGGATATAAGAACGCTTAATGGAGCGTTTGGAGGTTGCATCAGGACACTGGGATCGCTTAGAATAGGGCACAGTGAAGTTAAGGGAATGAGTTTTAGAGTGCATGCAGTTGAATAGATAGGGAAGGTATCCCGGCCGATGGGATACGTGGCCGCGATAATCTTTGGGGCCGCAACATACTGCATGCAGTTTGCATTTTATGATAATAATAAGAATTGAATGCTTACTCTTCCATTAAAGTCATGGCAGGATGGAACCATGAATAGGGTTTGATAGGGTATGATAATTTGAAAGAACCGAATTATAGATCGGTTAATCAGATAAAGCAGGTACATATAAGAAAAAGGATGGAGAGTGTGCTAGAATCACTGAAGTTAGACCCAAGCGTAAATTCAGAAGAGAAGGCATCAATAGAAGCCATTTGTACGTCATTCCATGACAAATTTTTGGTGGAAGGAGACCAGCTGACGCATACACCAGAGGTAGAGCATGAAATACCTACTAGAGTGGATCAACCACCAATTAACCAGAAACAGTACAGATTGCCACAAGCTCACAAAGATGAGGTAAACAGGCAAGTAGAAGGAATGTTAAAGGATAACATAATTTCACCGAGTATCTCGCCTTGGAACTCACCAATGATTTTGGTACCAAAGAAGGGAGGTGCTCAGGGTCAAAAGAAGTGGAGAATGGTCGTCGATTTTAGGAACTTGAATGACTATCAAGCAGGTGTTCCCGATACGAAGGATAGAATAAATTCTGGATCAATTGGGACACAGTAGGTATTTTTCTACACTTAATTTAGCGAGTGGCTACCACCAAGTTCTGGTGGATACCCAAGATAAGCAGAAAACCGCTTTCAGCACCGGTTTGGGGCATTATGAGTTTAATAGAATGCCGTTTGGATTAACAGGAGCACCGGCTACCTTCCAACGGCTAATGAACCATATGCTAACAGGCTTGCAAGGGTTAGATTGTTTTGTGTATCTGGATGATATTGTAATTTATGGGAAGAACGTACAGCAGCATTTGCAACGCTTGTGCAAGGGCTCCAGAAATTACGAGAACACAATTTGAAATTGAACATGGAGAAATATCAATTTTTGCGAAGAGAGGTGGTTTATTTAGGCCATCGTTGCTCTGACGTAGGAGCACTGCCTGACCCGCAGAAGGTGGAATGCGTTAAAAATTTAGGGATTCCGAGAAATGGAAAGGAAGTGCAAGCATTCCTAGGACTAGTGAACTATTATAGAAACTACGTGGAAAGACTAGCCGGAATTGCGTTGCCAGTGAATCAGTTCCTCCGAAAAGAACCAAAGTTCGTATGGACAGAGAGCTGTCAACAAGAATTCGAGAGGCTAAAAGAAATATTTAGCTCGCAACCGATTTCGGCGTACCCCGACTTTGAGCAAACTTTTTTGTTGACCACTGATGCTAGCAATGAAACATTAGGGGCAGTATTGTCACAAGGGGAAGTCGGTAATGAACGACCAATAGCATTCGCAAGCAGGGCGCTTAGTGAGACGGACAAGAGATACTCCACAATAGAAAAGGAATTTTTAGCCATAGTATGGGCTACGAAGAATTTTAGGGCATATCTGCTAGGTCGCCCATTTAAGATATACTCGTATACTGATCACCAGCCGTTGAGAGGCATAGCCAATTTGAAAGACCAAACGTCTAGGCCAGCCAGGTTCAGACACAAATTTTCTGAGTATGGCTTTGAAATCATATACAAACATTGGAAAAAGAATCTGAATGCGGACGCACTCAGCAGAGTACCGCAAGCACAGAAGGTATCAGTAGTGCAAACGAGGGCCAAAGCAAGGACAGATAAGGAGGAGGCCGAGAGAATGCAAGAAAATAAAATTGATGCTACAAGAGATGTTAGCAATGCAGGTTTCGATGCCAATGAACAAACAGCCAGTAGTGTGAAATGGCTGGAGGATAAAAGAGATATCCAGGCTGTGTTAAAGGGTTTTCATGATTCACCCCTAGGTGGACACCAGGGATTCTGGAAAACCCATGACAGAATTAGGCGAGTATACGGATGGAAAGGTATACTGTCCTAAATGTCAGGCCAATAAGAGTTCCTGGCTAACAAAGATGCCAATGGTGTTAACTGAGACACCAAAACAGCCATTTGATAAAGTTCATATGGATATTGTAGTTATTTTACATGAGACAGTTTCGGGAAATAAATACATTTTGACGTTCCAAGACGATTTCTCAAAGTATATGGCGTGCGTGGCTATACCTGATGCTGAAACAAGTACGGTGGCCAAGCCATTCTTTGACGAAATTATAGCATGGTACAACATACCTAAGGTCTCGATAACCGACAATGGTTCAAATTTTGTATCTAAACTATTCTCAGAAACGTGTAAAATGCTGGGAATCAAGAAATTGCATATAACACCATATCATCCCCAGGCGAATGGCTCATTTGAAAGTAGTCATCGACCTCTGGCCGAGTACTTGCGCAGTTTTGCCAAGGAAGACGGCTCGAATTGGGATCAATGGTTGACCACTGCAATGCATGTACACAACAATACTGTGCCTGTATCAACGAAGCAAACTCCGTTTAGGACGCTCTACGGGTTTGATTTCAACATGCCAGCAAATTTGAAGCGCAAATGTGCGCCAGTGTACAATGCTGATGACCCCAATAAAGTGCAAAAATATCAGCTACAGCGAGCGCACGAGTTGATTAGAGAAAACCAGGATTGTGCTAAACGAGTAGCCAGGGAAGTCTATAACAAGGTACTAAACCCAGTAGTGTTTCATGTGGGTGACCAGGTACTAATGAAGAAACAGACTATAAGAAACAAATTCTCACCTGTTCGTATAGTTCCGTATGTAGTAGCAGATACCCGCAGCCCAGTTACAACAGTCGTAACAATTAAGGGCAAGCATAAAAAGCTACATAATAATTTATTGAAATTGTTCCACATGAGACCACACAACTAAAGACATGTGTTAAAAAAGTTTTACAAGTGTAAACACAAGAATAACAACATAAACAAACTGATATCGCGTACGTGTGTATATCAAATAGCACAGCTCCGACTTTCAAAGTCAATGCCAGCAGAAGTGTGCCAATTAAACTCGGGCGAGTAGAAATTGACGTAATGTAAATATGCTTATTAGGCACTATAGCCGAATGAAGCACCGTAGAGAAAAATATTTTTTTAAAAATATTTAATAATAATTCAACAAAAAATAATAAGACAGTTGGGTAAGTAATATAAAACTTAGCTCAAAATATATACATACATACGGCAGTTTATGCACTGAAATTCGACGCGTAAGCGTTAACGCCAGGCAACGGAACCGCTGGTGAAGTAAGTATATATATGTATATAAATAAATAAAACGATAAATTATTTATTTTAATTATAAATTTATTAGACGGTGCCATGCACCTAAAAATCGTTTTATATAATGCGGAGCTTACGCACTTTGCTGGATTGAGTATTGTTTTTAAACTAACTCATATAAAAGAGAACAACTATAAGTAGAAAGAAGAACTAAGTAGGAGAATAAAGAAACTGGAATCAATAAACTCGATTACACCTTGTGGTAGTTTTATGACTCTTATTATGATGCTAGCATATTTGAGTATTAACTCCTCCCTTCTGAATATCGAGCGTCCTCGCCGTTAAACAAATTACAATATTAGTATAATTTCTTCTTCCTTAAATAGTGTTAATTTTAATTTTAATGTAAGTCAATTAAGTTTCAGAATTCAAAATAATAAATTCTTAATTTCTAATAAGCTTATCCAAATTTAATAATATTTTTGTCATAATATTTTTTTTTATTTTTTTTTTTTAATTCAATACACAATTTTTTCAAAAATTCATTGTCTGATTCAATATTTTCTTAATTTGCTTAATTGCTAATTTTTCTTAATTTGCCTAATTGCTAATTTTTTCTTTTAATTTATAAATTTCTAGAGTAGTAGTTTTCATTTTCATAATTCTTAATATTACATTTTTTCTTAAATTAAAAAATAAATGAAGAAAGAAAAAATAAAAAATGGTAAAGTGTGTTTCCTGGCTTATACTTGAAATTTTATTTTTACAAATTTTTTTTGTTTTTATTCCTTATGCTTAGAAAAAAAATATTTTGAATTATAACCCTCACCCTACAATTTACATTTATAACTTCCATCCTAAAATTCCAAAATTCATTATTTATCATTATCATTATATTACTATTACATTAACATTATTTACATTAATATTACGTTATACTATTATTATCATTTTCTTGTTTTTAGGTATTTTTTTGTTTTTGTTTTTTATTTATTTGTTTATTTTTTTTTTTTTAAATTTTATAAACGTATAAGTTTATTTTCAGAAATAATGAAATTATTGGATGATTTTTAAATCATGCAGTATTTGGCTGCTGGAAATGAGATTTATGTCTTAACGATTTTGTGTCGGATATTGCTTTTGTGTACTTCTCTCCCGGATTCTGTATGAACAACTGTATTTTTGTTTTCCTTCACTATTTCCTTTTTATATCTTTTTGACATTTTTGTGCCCAGTCTTTTGTTTTCTTTAAGATAAATTTCATCTCCTGGATTATATTGTTTTATAGGGTCCCTGTTTTTGTTATGATAGGTAATGTCTTTTTCCTGTTGCTTCACAAGTTTTTCGTAAATATTTAGCCTAGTTTTCTCGTATTCTTCAGGACCAAATGTTGTGGGTCTTCCGAAGAAAAGCTCGACTGGCTTTTTTCCTATGGTAGAATGCACCGAATGATTATATTCGATAACAGCTGACTCTAGTAATTCTTCAAATGTTTTTGCTGGGTTGTCTTGTTTTAAACATCTTATTATTTCAGAAAGAGTCGAATGGAATCGCTCTATTTGGCCATTTACCTCGCTTTTGTAGGGTGGTGTGGTGTAACTTTGGATTCCTAGTTCATTTTCTATCATGAATTTTATTGATTGAGAATTGAACGTTTTTTCGTTATCAAAAACTATGGACTTAGGAACGCCATAATAAAATAAAATTTCTCTAAGTGGCTTACGAACATTTTCAATAGATTTTCCGTCAAGTAGTTTCACTACTGCAAATTTTGTGAACTTATCAATTGATGTTAATACCTCAAATTTATCTGTGGAGAAAATATTAATGTGTATTGTATGTCCTGGATATGTGGGTATGGGAGAATTTCCTAGTTTTGGGTTATTAGGATGCCTTTCATATTTGCTCACCTTACAAGTTTGACAAACATTTACTATTTTTTTATTTTTTTCATCATTTGTGGGAAGTAATATTTTTCAAGTATGTGGGTTTTGTTTTCTATTGCATTTCTGTGAGCTCGACTATGTGTGGCTGTTATAATATTATTTTGGTCGTCTTCGTTAATTATGTCTTATACTACTATTTGGGAGAATCGGATTTTGTAATTACTAAAGTGATCTGGATAAATTTGTTGAATTTTTAACATTATGGGTTCAGGTGTTTTAATGCAATTAATTACTAAGGGGTTAAGATATTGTTTTAAGAGTTTGATTAATTTATTGGAGTCATAATCAGGTTCGTTAAAAATGTGGCGGTGATAGGTTGGGAAAACTATTTTCAGTTGATACGGTGGAGTGTCAGTTGACCCGTTAAAAAATAACTGATTTTTTAAAACATTAACGGGAACTTCTATTGACGGAATGAGGTTTTCTGATGAACTATCACTGGAATGAACTGTGGCCGTTAAAGAATTGATATTAGATTGTGATGGTCTTGAAAGTAAATCTGCTACAACATTAGTACTACCTGGTTTATAAAGAAGCTCGTAATTATATTCTTCCAGCTGAGCCTTCCAACGCTTTGGTTTTGGGTTAATATTTTTATTGCTGAGAGCGAAAGTTAGTAGCTGAAGGTCTGTGAAAATTTTGACTTTACTGCTACCATACAAAAAACAACGAAGATGTCCTAGAGCCCAAATAATTGCCAACATCTCTTTCTCATTCGTCGCATAACTTTCCTCCCGTTTACTGAAGGTCCTTGAGAGGAAAACAATTGGACGATTATTCTGCGAGAGCACGGCTCCGAGTGCATAGTTTGATGCATCGGTGCTAAGCTCGAATATCTCGTTGAAGTCTGGATAGTGTAACATTACGTCATCTGAAACTAAGCTATTCTTTAACATGTTGAAAGTATTAATTTGTTCTGCGTCGAAGTTAATACGAGTTTTCTTTGACATATTTTTATTCACTCTTCCCAAATCACCATGGAGTATTGAAGTCAGAGGTTTGGCTATTTCGGCGTATCCTTTTATGAACCTTCTGTAGTGACCTGTCATTCCAAGGAATGATCTGAGATCGTGAAGAGTTTTCGGTCTAGGGAATTTCATGATAGCTTCAAACTTTTTGTGACTAGTTTTTATCCCATCTTCGCTAATGATAAATCCTAAGAATTCCAACTCGTTCTTCATGAACTCGCACTTGTCTAACTGTACTTTGATATTTGCGTCTTCGAGTGTTTTGAATATTATTTTCAGGTTGTCCAAATATTCTTCTCTTGTTTTACCGTAGATAACAATATCGTCTATGTAAACGTAACATTTTGTTCCGATATGGTCACGCAAAATATCGTCAAGAGCTCTCTGAAATATGGCAGGCGCATTTCGTAGCCCGAATGGAAGTCGAGTAAATTCAAATTTTCCATTATTGATGGAGAAGGCTGTTTTTTCGATGTCGGCTTCATTTAGAGAAATTTGATGGAAACCGCTTTTAAGGTCGATAGTAGTGAATACATAAATATTTAATACCGGAAGCGTCTTCTTTTTTGGGTACAATCCATACTGGAGAGTTGTATGAAGACCTTGATGGACGAATGGTGCCATCTCTCAACAAATCGTTTATTATTTCTTATTTCAGAGCCATTGGGTACGGATATGATTTTGAATAAATAGGACTTGATTCTTTTGTCTTAATTTCGCCTTTTACATTGGTAATATAAGTCAATTTCATATCTGGATCTGAGAATAATGTGGGGCATCGGTGAATTATAGATTTAATGATGGTTTCGTCAAGATGAGTCAAATGGTCTAAACGTAACTGAATAGTATTTACTGATTCTATTTTTTGTTGTTTTAGAGGAAAATTGAATTTATTTAGTAATGTAAAAGAATTTTGTTTTGCGAAGATAACTGCACCAAGTTGCTTGAGACTGTCATTTCCGATTATTCCACCAAAAGTTTCAAGTCCAGGAAGTATAAAAAATTTGAGTTTACCTATTGCTGTGTTAAATATTTCTATGTTTGCATGGTGGGTGATCTTTATATAACCCCCTACCGAGTTTGCTGAAAAATTTTTATTGTTTATTATGGGGTTTCGGATAAATTCTTTTTTTACATAATTTTTATTTGAGCCAGTATCCAATAAAAATTTCAATTCATTACCATATTTCATTTTAAATGGAAAGTATGGTAATGAAGATGAGGCTAGTCTAAAAAATTTATGTCATCGTTAATTAAAGGATCATCTTGAGATTCAGGAGTATATTGATAATAATTTTGATTTTCCATGAATTCCTGATCATTTTGGGGTTCATAGTTTTGAAGTTCCCACTCGGTACTATTGGAGCTATCATTGGTCTCATCATATGGAAAAGTTTCTGTGTTGAAAACCCTTTGCTGTTTGTTTGGTTGTTGGAAACTCTGTGAATGTGGTCGTTTGAAATTATTATTCTGAGCTACTGGTCTATTTGAAAATGGTTGGTTGTTGATTTGAGGTCTGTTGAAATATGGTTGTTGGTGCATCTGTAGTGGTCTATTTTGGTAGTCAACCTGTCTTGTTCGAAGTGATGGATCAACTTCCATTGGTTTGGGGGGTAGTTGTGGACGATAATTTTGGTTTTGAGTAAAAAGCGGAACTGGAATATGTTGATTATTAAATCTGTTTAAACTATTGTTATTAGAAAAATCTCGATTAAATTGCGATGTTAACATATGCTGACTATTGAATCTATTGAAATTAGTGTTATGGGAAAAATCACGATTAAATTGCGGAGCTGGTGTACGTTGTTTAATGAAGTTGTTGGTATTCGAAAAATTAGCTAATTGTGGGAAAAAAGGTTGTCTAAATTGTTGGTGTTGTGCAGGCTTGGAGTGTGAATTTCGAACGATATTGTTTGCATATTTGGACCTGAAATTGAGATTTGATAATTTTAGACAAATGTTCAGAGCTTGCGGTAAGCTAGTGGGACCTTTAACACTTAACAGACTAGGTAAGTCGCCATTAAGACCTCTTACAAAGGTGTCTAACGCTTTATCCCTGTAGGTACTTGCAAGAGTCTTTAATGCTTCTTCTCCTAACTCCAAACAATCTATCTTGTCTAAAATTAGTCACAGATGTTCATAGACTTTTTGGTAAAATTCTGAAATTGAGCTGTTTCGTTGAAGTAAAGTTGTCATTTGATATTCTAAAGTACTGATGTCCCTTTTGTCCGAATAATGGAGCATCAGATATTTTTGAATCTTAGTCCAATCAAGCGGAGTACGATATGACTCCAAAGCGGTATCAGCTTGCCCTACTATCTTATGTCTCACTGTATGGAGAATCGCAAAGTACTTAGGCGTATTTTTGTAGCTCTCGTAAATTGTAAAAATTCGATCAACTAATTTTCGCCATGAGCTGAACTCCCCTTGCTTGCCTGAAAACTCTCTTAAAGTTTTTACGATATCTGGAATTTTTTCAACATCAGAAATATTTCTACTAAAGTCAATTTGTGCCTCCTGTTCTACTTGCTCGCTACACGGATTTAAAACATTGGCTATAGTTTCTGAGATAATTTTACGTAATTCCTCTTTTTGATGTTCATTAAATGTCTGAGAGTTTTGTGACATGTTAGATGTCGATGCAGTAGTTATATGTGGGAGTGCCGAAGTAGAAGTGACTGAACGAGTTTTATTAGTGAAAGATACACTTCTCAAACGGTTTGCTAAATCTTCATCGTCTGACATTTGTAAACAGTATTTTACAATTATTGTTGTGAAGCTTTTTTTTTTGATATTTAAATAATCAATTAATTTTTTTAACTATTAACAAATTTGGTTGACTTATAATATTAACATATAAACTCTTATATCTTAACTATAAAATTAATTGAAGCACTGAATGATTCTTCGGCTGCTCACAAAATCACGAGCATCATCAGTAGTCAACTCTGTAGTCACTTTTCGATATTATCAACGCAGAAATTCGTTACAAAATGTTCATATGTTGTTTTAATAATTTTTGTGTTTTTATTTTTGAATTTGTTGGTTTTTTTATTTATGTTTTACTTTTTATTAGTCCATTCAGTGTAATTATTATGACTTTTTCCCTATTATTTGTCTGCTATTTTTCGCTGTTCATTAACATTTTTCATTTAGTGTGATACTCATTTATTATCGACTTCTGTTCTTAATAAAGTCACTCAATTTCTTCACTCGATTTCAATTCTATTTTGCTGATTCTTTGTAATTTTATATTGCTTGGCATTCAATTTGTTCTTTTACAGTTACACAGTTCCTCTTTCTGTATTGTTGCTGTCTATATCAATTTTTTTTTTTTTAAATTTGTAGCAATGAAACCAGTTTGTAATTCTGTTTATTTTATTCTTTTTTTTTGTCTATCAGCATTCGTATTTGATTTTTTTTTTATATGTTTTTTTTTATAGTCAATATTTTAACTTATCACTTATTAAGTAATTGTCTCGTATTTGTTCTTTAACGTTTTTATTGTTAATATGCGTCCATTTCTTATACTTTTTTAGTTAAGTTAAATTTTTTTAGTTTTCCGCGGGAAGAGGCTGGAACTTAAGTTCCCCCCGTTTGTACCACGATTCGATGTGGCTGACTAGAGATGTGGCTGAGGAGCCAAACTTCGCGACTGATGGAAACGCGATTAGAAAAATTTGTACGCAATTTTTTCTATTTATTTCGCGGTCCCTGCTCGGGCGCCAATTAATAAAACGATATATTATTTATTTTAATTATAAATTTATTAGACGGTGCTAAAAATCGTTTTAAATTATGCGGAGCTTACGCACCTTGCTGGATTGAGTGTTGTTTTTAAACTAACTCATATAAAAGAGAACAATTATAAGTAGAAAGTAAGAATTAAGTAGGAGAAGAAAGAAACTGGAATCAATAAACTCGATTACAGCTTGTGGTAGTTTTATGACTCTTATTATGATGCTAGAATATTTGAGTATTAACTTATATGTGTATAAGATACAGAGTGAATGTACGGACGCATACATATTTAAAAAAAGTAAGTATATAGAGACATACGATCGGAAATTGGGAATTTGCAGATATTTGAATACTGCAGCAGGCTACGAGGGCGGATTGATATTGAAGCTACCTAGCGCTAGATGGCAGCACAAACACAAAAGCTTTTTTTTTAGAAATTGCTATCTGTCAATCGTCAGCTGTTAAAATTTTGTTGTAGTCGTTTGAAGTAAGCAACTTTTGTGTTTCTTGAAAAATGGAAAAAAGCGAATTTCGTGCAGTGATTAAACATTATTATTTGAAAGGGAAAACGGCAAAAGATACAAAAGAAAAGCTCGATAAACATTACGGTGAGTCTGCTCCGTCAGATTACATGGTAAAATATTGGATTGCTGAATTTAAACGCGGCCGAACAAGCACTGCAACAATACCATCAACAGGAAGGCCAAAAGAGGTGGTTACTGAAGAAAATATCAAGAAAATCCTCGATATCGTTATGAATGATCGCCGAGTCAAGTTTCGTGAGATTGTTGAAATGGTAAACATATCATATGAACGTGTGTTCAACATTTTGCATGAACATTTGCATATGAAAAAGCTATCGGCAAGATGGGTGCCGCGTTTGCTCAGTGTCGAACAAAAACGAGTTCGACAGACCACTTCACAGCGGTGTTTGGACATGATAAAGCGTAATCCTGTTGATTTTGGCGTCGATTAATAACTGTTGATGAAACGTGGGTCCACCACCACACACCTGAAACCAAAAATCAACCGAAACAATGGGTGGAAGCTGGTGGAAGTGCTCCGAAGAATTCGAAGGCAGTGAAATCGGCTGGCAAGGTTATGGCCACTGTATTTTGGGATGCACACGGAATATTGCTCATCGATTATCTTGCAAAAGGATCCACAATCACAGGAAAGTACTATCGTGCATTATTGGATCAATTGATTGATGCAATCAAGGAAAAACGACCACATTTAAAGATGAAAAAAATGTTTGACGCCTACCCAGGATACTAACTACTCATTATGGAAATGCACAAAGAATTAAAAACTCAGATAAGGTATCAGCCACCACTACTACGGAAAGATGACAACTCATGGGCTACTACCAATGAGGAAAAAGCAACTGCACTAGCTAAATACTTTGAAAAAGTCCTATAAAATGACGAAGATAAATATATTGAAACACGCAAATATAGACATTACAACCAAAATTAAGAAAACAAACACAACAGAAATAATAATTGCATTAAAAAACGATAAACCACAAAAAAGCAAAAAGATACAATATGTTGACAGGAAAAGCTCTCGCTGAGCTACCTACTATAGGTTATAACTACTTAAGGAATGTTATCAACTCAATGTTCCGTCTACAATTTTTTCCCAAAGTATGGAAAGTTGCTGAAATTATTGCACTACCGAAGCAGGGAAAATAAGCTACAACTGCTTCGTCGTATAGACCAATTAGCCTACTTCCCATAATCTCGAAAGTTGCTGAAAAACTATTACATGATAGACTTAGCCAGATCCTTGGCAATAAAAACATTATAACAAATCATAAATTCAGCGTCAGAAAACGACATTCAACAATTCAACAGATACACCGTATAACAAACAAAATTGAAATAGACATATAATATAAGCGGTACAGCGTTGCTGTATTCTTCGACGTTGCAAAAGCTTTTGACAAAGTATGGCATAAAGGACTGCTGCATAAACTGAAGACGATGCTTCCACTTGACTCCTATTTGATTGTTGGAATTTATCTTAGTGATCGTTACTTTTACGTCAAATATAATGAAGAGTGTTCGTCTATTCATCTTACAACAGCTGGAGTTCCGCAAGGGAGTGTTTTAGGACTACTGCTAATGTCATATTTACCGCAGATATACCACTTTCAAAATACCACAATTGCTACCTTTGCTGACGACACAATCCTTTTAACATCTGACAAAAAACTAAATACTGCGACTGCAAATCTGCAGATATACACAGAGAATTTTAAGGAATGGTTTGATAAATGGTGTTTGAAAATAAATGAAGATAAGACTGTAAAAATAATTTTTACAACTAAAGCAAAATTTAACCCAATACCTATTAAAATAAACAATAAAGATATAAAAATAGGGTATACTACTAAATACCTTGGTATACACATGGACTCAAAGCTAAATCGGCACTACTACATCAAACAAAAACGAAACAAATTAAAGAAAAATTTAGGCAACTATATTGGTTAATGGGTAAGCAATCTAAACTCACAATTAACAAGAAATTGCTGCGATATAAGTGTACTTTAAAGCCAATTTGGACGTACGGACTCCAAGTATGGGGAACGGCAAAGCGGTTCAAACAAAAAACTCAAAGACAGCAATCTAGAATATTAAGAGTTATCATAAAGTCTGGTTGGTGCACAACAAATGAAGATATACACCGCAAACTAAATATGACAGGAATTGACGAAGAAATAAAAAAGATATCCACAAAACAGTAGGATACACTGCATGGGCATAATAACGAAGAAATAAACGAGTTGCTACATCTAGAAGAAACCACCGTGCGTCGTTTAAAGAGAACTCGACCAAACGACCTAATGAACTAGGAAATCCAGACTACACATATTAGTAATAGTATTATAAATGTAAATGTAAATAATTATCATAAACATAATTTTGATCTTTTTTCTTTTTTTTTTTTTTTTTGGCTAGAGAGGGTAAAAATGCCTGCCGCATCATCAAAACTGTCGTCACAGATTTGGTATGTGAGAATTGCACCCACTAAAACATCCCCCTCCCTCGCTGAGAACATCACCCCACCCTGGATCCCTTTTTATACTTCCTTCAAGGTGGAGATTCTCACTTCGTCCCTATTGGACTCTCCACATTATTCCTGCATCCAGGTCCCGCTTTTTCCGCCGGAGCACATTTTCCACATATTTATCTACGTATTCCCAGTTTTCTTTGCTGCTTAGCATAACCTCCACAATGTTCTCGGTGGCTAAGGTTTCCCCGATTTCCATTTCAAGCGTGGTGCGCTCTGTTTGCCACCTTGTGCATTTGAAAAAGGTGTGCTCTGCATCATCCACATTGCTGTCGCCGTATATGCACTCAGGCCCTCCAATTTTTCCCCATTCGGTGTAGATACTTGCAGAAGTATCCGTGACCAGACAGTACAGTAACTGCGTGAGGTAGAAATTAACGGTTCCGGCTGTTCCTCCTATCCAGCTCGCTATGTCGGGTATGAGTCTCGCTGTCCATCTTCCGCGACTCTCGGCGTCCCATCGTTCCTGCCAATGTAGCACGGTTTGGTGCTTTATATGCTGCGCGTTTCCTCTGGTATTCTTACCTATCTTGGCTTCTCGTAGATGTTTTCGTTCGAGGGCTTTTACATTTTTAAAGAAAGTATTTGGTATGATAATTTTTTCATGTCGATATTTAAATACATAACGCTTAATGCGAATTTTATATAATCCTTTCAATATATACAAATCATCATTATTTGTGAACAACTGTTTTTTTATGTTCATTTGTTCTCAAGTGCTGATACCATGATTTAGTTGATATCTTAAGCTTTCTTGTTTCACAATATATATAACTGTAAGTTGGTTCTTTCTCATTAATATCATTATTTATAGATTTCTTTAAATTTGAAGATAGTTGACTGATCTCAACTTCTGCAGAATTATTATCTTCATTCTTACTATGCATATTTTCGCATTTATGTTTTTGCTGTTTGGTTATGTGCATCTTTTCATTTTACACTTCAATTAATTGTTGTTCTTGTTGTTTTATTAATGCTTTCTGTTGTTTATTTCATATAATTGTTGATTTTGATGTTCTTTTTCCATAGAATACGTAGAATACGTCTTTTCAAATTCTATTTTGAAAGGAAATCACATCCATTGCACTCTCACAAACTCGTTATTATATAAAATGATATTCCATTTTGAATGGAAATTACATCCACAAACTTCACAAATAAATTTCTTCATATTAATTGCAGTCCCACAAACTCGTTACTATATAAAATGATATACATGTCTCTCGTATATAAGAATAATACGTACTGAAATACTAATAAAATAATGCTATATTTTCATGCCGAATAAATTCGTTGGAAATCGGTCTGCATATTAAACCATATATTTCTTATGTAACTAAAACCGAAAATTTCTGGTTTATAATGTGTTTAGTGGAAAAATTTTAATATAAAATGCGTGGATATGATTAAGAATTCATTACTCAACTTCAGCATTTTGGTGAGTTTACTACTGTCTACAAATATGTCAAGATGTCAAATATGTCAAGAAATATAAGTAGAATAATTTTATACTGTTAAATATATTTGGATTTTATTTATATCCTTTCAGAAAAAAAAAATATCGCCCCTATACTTTCTTTCAGAAAAAACAAAATATGACTTCTACCAACAATACTTATAAATTTTGTGAAAGCAGATTTCTAGGGTAAAAACCTGAAACCATCTTTGGGAATCAAGAATATGGTAATAGATACTTCAATGAAGGTATTTGACTTACATCAATTTCGACGATATATGGACGACGGATGATGGCGATTTAGAAGATGTCGCATTGCTTCTGCCTGATTATAAAAATAAAAAAAAAAATGTTTTTATTTCTATCTAATTAACAATATTAAAATTTTTGATTATATTCTACTCTAGCAGAAAATCGACTATATTAATTGTGTATGGAACTTTTTTTCTTTTGTACTATTTCTTTCAAAATGAGACATGTTGAAAAATATTTAAATTATTTCTATTTTTACATATGCTAATGATTTACATGTTATCTCATATGTGGTTGCATGCCATTAGAATAATTGTTTCTAGCTAATGATTTACATGTTATCGCTTATGTGGTTGTATGCGATCAAAATAATTTTTGCTCATAAATACGAGTAATTCTTCTAGAATAAACAGAAACCTTCAATCCAATCATCTGGATCGTGGGCCAGGTAGAACGACGATAGCCATATTCGCTCGTCTCCCGACTCCAGGCTGATAGTCGTTTGGTCGGCATCGCTTTAAATAGAGAGCATAAAAGCATTTATCCCTCTACGTATTAGTACACACGTTCTAGGTTTACCTGTATTATGTGTATACATAAGTGTGTATTTTGGAGTCCGTAGTCCGCACACAAGACCATGTACAACCCATGGTTCCTGAATCAGGACAATAACTAATAATATGTTACTAGCCCAATACACACTCACACACACACACAACTAGGCTACCAGCAGGAAAGGGGATCATCCCAGGAGTACTCCCCGTAGTCTGCAAAGGGAGGTGTCATTGCTCCCTTTGCAGACTACCTTTGGCCTCCTTCTTACATAGGCATGTCATTGGAAGGGAGGTCAGAGCGAAAAGCTAAAAAGCTGTTTTGTCTGAGAAACCTCCCTTTAGTATCGTTTGGGAGCACAAAGGGAGTACTCCTTTTTATACTCCCTTTGGCCTCATTTTTACATAGGCATATCAGTGGAGAGGAGTACTCCTTTAACATCTTTTGGGAGCATTAAGGGAGAGCTTCATCTTAATATAATCCAATGAAAACTCAATTTTAAGGCCCAGTTTTCAAATTATAGCAAAATGAAACAATTTAATTTATTTAACTTTTTATTGAATATTTAAAACAAAAATTGGTATTAAATCAAAATAAAAAATAAAATTTTACCATACACTCGCTTCGCCGAAGATATTCAAAGCGAACAGTAAAGGCACACTGAGCAAATATAAACTTTAAATTATACAGTGAGAGTAGAAGAGAAGGAATGTAGCTCCCATGAACAAGAAGCTTGATATCAAAAGCAATAAGCAATAGCTATTGAGAGGAAAAGTTTTACAATAATATTTGCATGCCAATATCAATACTCCCTTTGTACTCCCCAGGGGAGATCTCCAAAAATTTTTACTGGGCAGTGACTGCCTGCTGACTTCTAACTATTTCATCAGCTATTATCATCAAACGCTCAGACCTGCCCCCCTCCCTCTAGTCCATACTCAAACCCATCAATCCCATTCAAATTTCTAGTACAGGCAATCAAATTCGCCACCACACAAGAACAAAATAATTTTGCGAATATACAAAGGTATTTTCTGGACCACCACTATGACTAAGCCCAATATGGAGAATTTTTGGAGCAAATCGGAGCAAAACACAACTTTGCTCATCACTGTTATATCAAACTGTTTAACAGTACCTAAACATTGTTCGACTTATTACTCCGAATTTTCATACGGAGCAAAAAATATTTACAATTCTAACTTTCACATACATTCTTTTTACTTACTTCCAAATTTTTACTCCACCATCCCCATACAAAACAACTACAAATCACACCAATGGAGCAAAAAAAGAGCAAAATCGTACAGAATAGACTTTTTAAAATACTGACCGCAAAGTCTGCTAACCATTTTGCGAGGACCACGGAGACCAATTGTTTTATGTTGCTCATAGTGGTGTTTCTAGTTAAAATTATTTTAACTGGAGTGCCTGGCTTTAATCGCGGGCTTCTTTCCTATCGTTTTTCTATTTTACAAACTAGAGGGACCCGTAGGGGTCGCAATGGTTTTTTTTTGTATTGTTTAGCAGCTAGAGGGACAAGTAGGTTTCGTAGTAGCTTATTTTATCCATACATTTTTTTTATACTCCTTGAGAATCCGGTAGGACACACAGAGTGCTGACATTGTAAATTATGAAAAATTTGGTTTTATATATTCTTCTATAATCCTTAAAGATTTTAGGGTCTCGATATAGGTTTGGAAATATTCGTCTAGTTTGTTTAATAAAAACTGGAGGGTCCCGTAGGTTTCGCATATTTTTATTTTTCTTTTGAACTAATTTTTATATTTCACTCACTGTCCGCCAACTGGATTGTCTGGCTTAATTAGGCTCAGAGTCTCATCCTTGGTATCCGCAGGATATCCTTCGGAAGCCAACACTTAAGTTTTAATGTGGGCCCCAAAACGAGCTCCCCGGAGGGAGCGCCCGGTCCTGGATAAGAGGCCAATTAAAGATTGGCCTGTTAATAACTCGTGCAAATAAAAAACCAAAGAATATTTACTATTTACAATTTTATTACCATTCTCCTGGACGGTCAAACAAAAAGTGAAGTTACAGTAATAATTCTCTTACAACTAAACCTAATCGCTTCCCTGCTTAACTTACGTTTTGTTGCCGCTGCAATTCCCACGATGCGGCGGTTTAACGTTCCCACGTTGCGATATTGCACAGGAAGTCGTGTGCCATGGATTGCACGCTCAAATGGAAGACGCAGTGTCAGCATATTTCAAGCTGGTAGGCGATTTAGGTGTCGCGTTAACTTTTATATATATATATATATATATATATATATATATATATATACATATATATATATATATATATATATATATATATATATATATATATATATATATATATATATATATATATATATATATATATATATATATATATATATATATATATATATATATATATATATATATATATATATATATATATATATATATATATATATATATATATATATATATATATATATATATATATATATATATATATATATATATATATATATATATATATATATATATATACAAGGTGGCGCAAAATTAACCTTGCGATGTTTTTTGGCTGTAATTTAAAAAAAAAATGAAAAACTTTGATTCTTCTTGTGGATTATTTTTATTTGGTCTTTTAATTTTTTTTACATCAAGTCGAGAATATGATGTCATGTAAATGGCCGCCGCCACAGTTGATTGTCATTTGAGCCCTTTTTATGGCATTTTCCATCACTTTGGCCAAAACTTCCGGCGATAGGTCCTCACATTCTTGACGGATATTGTCTTTAAGAGCTGCAAGAGTCTGAGGCTTGTTGACATAACCCCGCGACTTCAAAAAGCCCCACAAAAAGAAGTCTGGAGCGGTCAAATCAGGCGATCTTGCTGGCCAGTGCAAATCGCCAAAACGGGAGATTAGGCGCCCGGGAAATGCATCCTTCAGCATATCGGTTGTGGCACGTGCAGTGTGTGCCGTTGCACCGTCCTGTTGGAACCATATGTTGTCCAATCCCAATTCATCAAGTTGCGGCAAAAAGAACCATTCACCATTCACAGTAACCGTTTGACCCGCGACGTCTTCGAAGAAAAAAGGTCCGATGACTCCTCCAGCGAAAACAGCACACCATACAGCAGAACGGCTACTCCGGGATCTGCAACGCCTGGCAGCATCTCGTGTTGTGCCAGTCTCTTCGAGGCGAGCGGCTAAACGTCGCAGTGTTTCACCAGTAGGCGTTGGACGGCCAGGAAATCTGCGACGAAATTCACGTTGTGCCAAATTATTATTGGTCAAATAAATAGTCAGCAAAATTCCACGTTCTGGACCAGTGTAGCGTAACATTGTTTATTAACGTGTATTTCGCATGTGTTTACTACACAAATGTCAAAACAGAACTGACATTAGGGGCCAATCGCAAAATTTATAGCAGTTTCTGATAGGACGATTACTTTTGCGCCACCTTGTACATATATATATATATATATATATATATATATATATATATATATATATATATATATATATATATATATATATATATATATATATATATATATATATATATATATATATATATATATATATATATATATATATATAAATATATATATATATATATATATATATATATATATATATACATATATATATATATATATATATATATATATATATATATATATATATATATATATATATATATATATATATATATATATATATATATATATATACATATAAAGGGCTTCCCCACAAGAGGTGTTATTTTGAATCACCCGGTATTTCTGTAGCTGTCACTTTTGAAGCTTTTATTCTTTGACATTTGACAAGTAGAAACTACGCCATTACTAAAAATGGAACGATACATGCTTCACCAACGCATTGAAATTATTAAAATTCACTACAAAGTGGTGAAAAATCTTGCAGTCACAGTTCGCAAAACTAGAGCATTTTTGGGTCGTCGTGAAGCACCTTGTCGGACCGCAATACTGAAATTGGTGGAAAAATTCGAGCTGTTTGGACAAGTTAGTGATGTGAAGAATAAAACCCGTGCACGTCGCTCAAGAACAACTGAGAATATTGCTGCTGTAGCCCAAAGTGTTGAAGAAAACCCAGGTTTGTCCATTCCTCGTCGTTCTTTGCAGCAATTGCTTAAAGAACTTATCAGCAGATGGATCGTTCTGCAACTGAACACGAATTTTATTAGTAAAATTCAATGTTTTAACAAATCTCCATAAATATGAAGACTTCAAGCAAGCGTTAATTTCATCGGCAGCTGTCAATCTAGGAATGACGGGCAATGTTTGTCTGAAACTGACAATGAAATTAATGCACTACCAAATAAGCCTGAATTATTTCGAACATCTTTCATGGTTCTTTCTAAAGCTTAAACAGATATCTTATTCGCCATAGTGCATTCATTCCAAATAATAATACCGCCGGTCCAGATGTTTTTGAAATGTTACATGTTCGAGTTTCGTTAACTTAGAAATTCAATGGCAATTTTAATGCAGAATATGCGGTCCGACCACCATCTAACAAAGTAGCTGCAATGCCAGAAGACGCCAATGCCAATGCAATTCTGGGAACTTATCGTTGCCAAAAGTGAAATTAAGAACGTTTTTCCGGTGCCTCCATGAGCATCCAGAAAATAAAATCCACCGGCAACATCATTGACAGCTGGTATAATAGTATCTTAGGCATTTTTCTGCTCCGCATTCAATGTCGAAAGATTTTCTTCAACAAAGTCAATCGACATTGTGTGTGGGTGTGGGGGTTAATCTTCTGAAGATACTGTCAGCTTGAGCGTATGTACGATTCACTCATAGATTATTATTTCTGCCTACGTATAAATATATATATATATATATATATATATATATATATATATATATATATATATATATATATATATATATATATATATATATATATATATATATATATCAGTGTGTGTGTGTGTTTTTTTTTTATCGAGGGGGAAAGCTTTAAGCTAATTAGTCAGTTATGGAACGCTAATGGGCTGTCAAAACATTTATTAGAAATTAAAAAATTCCTTAAAACATACGAAATAGATATACTCCTAATATCTGAAACCCATTTTACCAACAAAAGCCATTTTCAGATTCCGAACTTTAAGTTTTATCACACCCTGCACCCAGATATTGAGGCTCATGCAGGTTCAGCAATATTAATACGCAATAATATAAAACACTGTGAGAGCACATCTTATCGCACAGAAGCTATACAAGCCACGAATATAATTGTTGATGACTGGAAAGGGCCAATTACAATTTCCGCTGGCTACACCCCACCTAAACACACAATAAAAATGGCGTAGTATGAGAAATTCTTTAAGACCCTTGGAAATAGATTCCTAGCTGGAGGAGACTATAACGCAAAACACACATACTGGGGTTCCCGTCTCACTACACCAAAAGGTCGACAGCTTTATGCGGCCATTGGAATATTAAATTTACTCCCTGTCTCTTCAGGTACACCAACATATTTGCCTACAGATGTAAGAAAAATTCCCGACTTGATTGACTTCTGTGTGACGAAAGGTATCATGCTTAGTGATCTTAAATGTAGCCCCTGTTTTGAGCTGTCTTCTGACCACTCTCCAGTTCTCGTCGAGCTTAACAACAATCTTGTCCTTCTTCCCGGTCAATGTAGCTTACATAATCACAAAACTGATTGGAATCGCTTCCGATATATGGTATCTTCCACATTTGATTTAAAACTATCACTGAAATCTGAAGAAGACAACATTGCGGCTGTTGTACACTTCAACAACTGCCTGCAACAAGCTGCGTGGTACGCGAATGAACGAAAATCAACGATCATCTCCAAACCTACAAAAGAAAAACTGAGAGATAAGCGATATGCAAGAAAAAAGTGGCAACAAACTAGACATTCTGAGGACAAGAAAAAATTGAATGCGCTTACAAAAGAACTTAAAGAGATCCTTAATAACGAACGAAACACTCAACTCCATCATTACCTCAGTAATCTCGATGCAACAGCTGCTACAGAATATTCTCTCTGGAAAGCAACTAGGAATCTAAAGAGACCTACAATGTTCCAATCCGCTTTACGAATGGAAAATAACGAATGGGCTAAAAGTGACCTTGAAAGAGCAGTCACATTTGCCCGACACTTAAAAAAAGTATTTACCCCACATCAAATCGAGCCCCCAGCATGTGTAACAGAAGAAGTGGAAAGTGTTCTGAGTAATACCCACCAATTTTCCAAATCTGAATTGAAAGCAGCTATTGATAAGCTAAATATTAAAAATGGCCCTGGGTACGACCTTTCCACTGGAAAAATAGTAAAACAACTTCCAGAAGAAGGAGTGACATATCTTACCTACTTATTTAACGCGGTACTAACATCTGGCTTTATACCTCCCCAATGGAAAGTGTCACAATTAAAAATGATTCTCAAACCCGGAAAAAGCGCTGATAAAGTTGAATCGTATCGCCCAATTAGCTTGTTACCGATTGCTTCTAAACTCATGGAAACCCTTTTCCTGAAAAGACTACTCCCAATTATAGAAGAGCGAAAGCTAATTCCAAATCATCAATTTGGATTCAGGAAAAAACACAGCACAATCGAACAGGTTCAAAGGATTGTTGAGTATATACACACTGCATTCGAACAGAAAAAATATTGTACAGCAGCGTTTCTTGACATCTCGCAAGCATTTGATCGCGTTTGGCACGATCGCTTGCTTTACAAAATAAAAACTACACTCCCCATTAACTACTATGTGTTAATCAAGTCCTATCTTTCACATAGATATTTTTTCTTAAAGCAAGGTGAGGAACAATCTGAGCTCCATGAAAGCTCAGCAGGCGTACCCCAAGGAAGTGTCATGGGTCCAATACTGTATCTACTTCACACGTACGACTTACCATCAGCTGAAGGAGTCACCATAGGTACCTTTGCAGATAACACTGCTGTCTTAGCTGTTGACACTCTCCCACACTTAGCTTCCTCTAAAATCCAGAGTGGGCTAAACAAAATTACTGACTGGCTAAAAAAATGGAAAATCAAGTTGAACGAAACAAAATCAATCCAGGTTACATTCACTCTGAAACGAAACACCTGCCCACCCGTTAAACTCAACGGCATAAATATACCCCAATGTAATGAGGCTAGATACCTTGGGATGCACCTCGACAGAAGATTAACTTGGAAAACATATATATTTACAAAACGAAAATCACTCGGTATAAAGCTCAGAAATCTACACTGGCTCTTGAATCGAAACTCCAAAGTCTCAATCGATAGCAAATTGCTCTTGTACTCGGCAATTTTAAAACCAGTTTGGACATACGGTATTCAGCTGTGGGGCACTGCGGCAACTTCCAATGTTGATATACTTCAAAGATTCCAATCAAAGACCCTAAGAATGATTGTAAACGCGCCCTATTATGTCACAAACAACCAAATCCATCGTGACCTCAAAGTTCCTACAGTCGCTCAAGAAATAAAAAAGCTCTCTACTTCGCACAATCTGAGACTCCTACTCCACCCAAATCCACTGATATCGGAACTCACTTCCAACCCCTTCACTTTCATCCGACTGAAGAGAAAATCCACAACAGATCTCCTGTGCTGATAGGCAATGGCTGCACCACTGGGTGTAGTCCATAAAGGACAGTAAATACAAAAATTAGTCTTAAGTTATTAAATATTGCTGAATGTGATTGAATGTAACAGAATATGTGCAATAAAAATTTTGGATATTAAAAAAATAAAAAATAAAAAAAAATTTTCAGTGTGGGACATCAACCCACTAAAAGCTCCTCACTCTCGTGGCGTATTTTTGTATTGTATTGTATTTATTGATTTCATACTGTGCGGATGTGTTTTTAAAATGTTCCATATAGTTTCATAAAAAAAGGGAAATATAAAAATTAAAATAATGAAATATAAAAATTAAAATAATACAAATTATAAACACCTAAAGTGATCGCGCAAATCCCCGAGATAGTGACTTTAAAACTGGTTTGGGATTGCACCTTTGTTTAAATTAATGTGTAAACTAAAAATCAAAATTATTAATAGGCAAAAGTCCAAATAGTGGTAATAACAAAACATAAACCAAAAACAAATTATACATGAGCATTTTGCGGACTCCACCTCTAGCTAGAGATCGATGTCTCACCCCCGCTCGTCCTCCTGCATTACCAATAAGCAGTATACAAAAAACTCCACTGAAACCAACAGAGTCGTCCTCTCATGAGTTAACAGCGCATGCGCATTTAAGCATACCAACTCAGCAAACCTTATCCGCAGGCGCCCCTGCAGAAAACACGGAACAACAAACTACTGCTCAACTAGAGAAAATGACACCTATGTCACATTAGACGGTAAGTGAACAAAACTCTCTCAATGATAATTCCGCGCAAGAAGCCAAAGAACAAAGAGAAAAAAGCCGCCGCTCTCGCACCTACCCAAACAAACAAATGCATTCTCATGCAAATACAGCTAACACACGCTTGCAAAGCCCAATATCGTCTGATAAACACTCAAAAACAACAAATATAACAAATACAACAATTTCCGCTCAGTCTGCAACTATACAAACAGGCATGGATCGGTATATTCAAATTAAACGGAAACTAAGCCCCCCAAAAAATAATAAATCAACAAAAATATATAAAAGAAATGAAATTGATCAACCTACTAACTCAATGTACCACAACAGGTTTGCCGCACTTAATGATGAGCCAAGCAAAGAAAATGAAAGAATTTGAAGTGAAATACATTCATTTGAAAACATCATTAAACAGCCGCCAATCTACTTGCGTGAAAAAAGTTCAAACGTTCTGGTTGAAAATATTGCTCGCCTAATAGGCAAGAATTGTTTTCATATAATCTCGCTCAAAAAAGGTAACATACAAGAGACTAAAATCCAAATATGTAACGAAAAAAATTATCGCTTTATTGCTAATTACCTCGACGATAACAAAGAAAAAACTATTACACGTACCAATTGAAAAGTAGCAAAGGCTTAACTTTTGTAATAAAAGGAATATAACCAGAAGTTGAACCAGATGAAATAATGGACGTGCTGGCTGACGCCGGATTCAAAGCAAAAACAATATTTATCATAAAAAACAGGGATAAAATACCTCAACCATTATTTAAGGTGGAGCTCGTCCCAGCGACGAAAAATCTGAATCTGGAGCCCCACAAGCGCAAAGGTCCGGTACAATGCTCAAATTGCCAGGAATATGGGCACACGAAATTCTACTGCACTCTACGCACAATATGTTTCGCTTGCGGCGATTTTCACGTCTCAGTTGAATGTAAATTTGACAAATTTGATAAATATGTAAAAAAAATGCTGCAACTGCGGTGGTAACCATACGGCCAACTATAGGGGGTGTCCAGTTTACACAGACCTGAAGATGAAGCCGCGTACAACACAAAAGCTAGTTCGCTGTGAATGTGGCAATATTGCACATAACTACCCTAGCATAAATCCAGCCAATACTGCGCCCTCGTCCTCCTCAATGACGTACGCAAACGTATTGAAAAAAGCACCTACTGAAAGTCTAGCTAGTTCTTCGAGGCGAGCGGCTAAACGTCGCAGTGTTTCACCAGTAGGCGTTGGACGGCCAGGAAATCTGCGACGAAATTCACGTTGTGCCAAATTATTAGTGGTCAAATAAATAGTCAGCAATATTCCGCGTTCTGGACCAGTGTAGCGTAACATTGTTTATTAACGTGTATTTCGCATGTGTTTACTACACAAATGTCAAAACAGAACTGACATTAGGGGCCAATCGCAAAATTTATAGCAGTTTCTGATAGGACGATTACTTTTGCGCCACCTTGTATATATATATATATATATATATATATATATATATATATATATATATAAATATATATATATAAATATATATATATATATATATATATATATATATATATATATATATATATATATATATATATATATATATATATACATATATATATATTTATATATATATATATATATATATATATATATATATATATATATATTTATATATATATATATATATATATATATATATATATATATATATATATATATATATATATATATATATATACATATAAAGGGTTTCCCAACAAGAGGTGTTATTTTGAATCACCCGGTATTTCTGTAGCTGTCACTTTTGAAGCTTTTATTCTTTGACATTTGGCAAGTAGAAACTACGCCATTACTAAAAATGGAACGATACATGCTTCACCAACGCATTGAAATTATTAAAATTCACTACAAAGTGGTGATAAATCTTGCAGTCACAGTTCGCAAAACTAAAGCATTTTTGGGTCGTCGTGAAGCACCTTGTCGGACCGCAATACTGAAATTGGTGGAAAAATTCGAGCTGTTGGGACAAGTTAGTGATGTGAAGAATAAAACCCGTGCACGTCGCTCAAGAACAACTGAGAATATTGCTGCTGTAGCCCAAAGTGTTGAAGAAAACCCAGGTTTGTCCATTCCTCGTCGTTCTTTGGAATTGGGCATTCCACAAACGTCATTATACCGTATTTTGCATAAAGACTTGGGTCTTAAAGCTTATAAAGTATAGTTAACACAAGAACTCAAGCCGGCCGATCATCAACAACGTCGTTTCTTTGCTGATTGTGTCCTTGAAATGTATGAAAATGATCCGGAATTCCATCGAAAAATCATTTTGGCTGATGAGGCCCATTTCCACCTCGATGGCTACGTCAACAAGCAAAATTGTCGCATCTGGGGCTCGGAAAACCCAAGAGTTATTGTTGAGAAGCCTCTCCATCCTCAACGTGTGACTGTTTGGAGCGGTTTATGGTCCGGCGGGGTCATTGGACCTTACTTGTTCGAAATTGAGGTTGGATCAACAGTTACGGTGAATGGATTGCGCTATCGAGAGATGATTAATGATTTTTTATGGTCGGAGTTGGATGGCATTGATCTGGACAACGTTTACTTTCAACAAGACGGCGCTACTTCCCACACAAGCAACAAAACCATTGCTCTTTTACGGGAAAAGTTTCCGGACCGTGTTATCTCTCGAAGAGGTGATCACAATTGGCGACCGAGATCTTGTTATTTAACACCTTGCGACTTCTTCCTTTGGGACCACGTGAAAGATAAGGTCTACGCCAACAGCCTACCGTCGATTCAAGACCTCAAAGATAGAATTCGTGAGGCTATCGAGGACATAGGGCAGCCACTTTGCGATTTGGTTATGGAAAATTTCATGAAAAGGATATGGTCCTGTAAGCGTGGTCGTGGTGGCCATTTGGCTGACGTTGTTTTTCATTATTAACGGCATACCTTTCTCTTTATTATGAAATAAACATCCTCATTTCATTTATGAAATAAACATCCATCATTTATCTCAAAAAATGCCATATTTCTTTGAATACCAAAATAATACATCTTATTGGAAAACACATTATATATATATATATATATATATATATATATATATATATATATATATATATATATATATATATATATATATATATATATATATATATACGAGTATATACTAGCGAACCTCCTGCACACTTCGTAGTGCGAAACAAAATAGGAAAATATAAAATCAATTCCAAGTTCATTTTAATCAGTGTTAAATAGTTTTTATTGTAAAGCTCTGTGGTACCCAACATTTTTTGTTTTTCCACTTTCGGTGTAAATATACAAAACCAATGGTTTGCAAAAACGCGAACAGGCAACATACGAGTACAGTTTTCCATGCGAGAAAACTGGATACTCTAAATTAACTCCACAAATTCCTAACGATTGGCCTTGCGCCTTAATATTATTATTATTATTAATTCCATGACATTTGACACAATAAAACTATACTTATGCTAACAAAGTTAACTAAAATACATAATTATATGACAATTACAGAAACGGGGTTGGTTAATATTGCGTAGCATAATGATAGTGACGCCAACTTTCAATTGGGGATTATGCGGAGGCGACCCTGGGAAATCTGTTGGTTAATTCACAATATCTTTTTCATTGGTAACAGTATCAACAGACTTGTACGAAATTAAGTCGCCTAGAATCTTGGATTGTATAGCCATGTTTAATTCCCTAACATATTTGTTCTTAGCCGCTAAAATTACTCTATCACTTAACCATGCATGGCATTTATACTGTTGTGCTATGTTAGGGAAAACACGTTCAATCAATTCCTCTTTTGACTGTACAAAACGACAAAAATCAGTTGGCAACGTTACCAATCCAGTTTCGTCAGCAGACCTCGCACCATTCCCAATTTTCAGCAATTGCTTAAAGAACTTATCAGCAGATGGATCGTTCTGCAACTGAACACGAATTTTGGTAGTAAAATTCAATGTTTTAACAAATCTCCATAAATATGAAGACTTCAAGCAAGCGTTAATTTCATCGGCAGCCGTCAATCTAGGAATGACGGGCAATGTTTGTCTGAAACTGACAATAAAATTAATGCACTACCAAATAAGCCTGAATTATCTCGAACATCTTTCATGGATCTTTCAAAAGCTTAAACAGATATCTTATTCGCCATAGTGCATTCATTCCAAATAATAATACCGCCGGTCCAGATGTTTTTGAAATGTTAACTTAGAAATTCAATGGCAATTTTAATGCAGAATATGCGGTCCGACCACCATCTAACAAAGTAGCTGCAATGCCAGAAGACGCCAATGCCAATGCAATTCTGGGAACTTATCGTTGCCAAAAGTGAAATTAAGAACGTTTTTCCGGTGCCTCCATGAGCATCCAGAAAATAAAATCCACCGGCAACATCATTGGCAGCTGGTATAATAGTATCTTAGGCATTTTTCTGCTCCGCATTCAATGTTGAAAGATTTGCTTCAACAAAGTCAATCGACATTGTCTGTGGGGGGTTAATCTTCTGAAGATCCTGCGGCCATGGGGTTAATCTTCTGAAGATACTGTCAGCCTGAGCGTATGTACGATTCACTCATAGATTATTATTTCTGCCTACGTATAATATATATATATATATATATATATATATATATATATATATATATATATATATATATATATATATATATATATATATATATATATATATATATATATATATATATATATATATATATATATATATATATATATATATACATATATATATCAGTGTGTGTGTGTGTTTTTTTTATCGAGGGGGAAAGCTTTAAGCTAATTAGTCAGTTATGGAACGCTAATGGGCTGTCAAAACATTTATTAGAAATTAAAAAATTCCTTAAAACATACGAAATAGATATACTCCTAATATCTGAAACCCATTTTACCAACAAAAGCAATTTTCAGATTCCGAACTTTAAGTTTTATCACACCCTGCACCCAGATATTGAGGCTCATGCAGGTTCAGCAATATTAATACGCAATAATATAAAACACTGTGAGAGCACATCTTATCGCACAGAAGCTATACAAGCCACGAATATAATTGTTGATGACTGGAAAGGGCCAATTACAATTTCCGCTGGCTACACCCCACCTAAACACACAATAAAAATGGCGTAGTATGAGAACTTCTTTAAGACCCTTGGCAATAGATTCCTAGCTGGAGGAGACTATAACGCAAAACACACATACTGGGGTTCCCGTCTCACTACACCAAAAGGTCGACAGCTTTATGCGGCCATTGGAATATTAAATTTACTCCCTGTCTCTTCAGGTACACCAACATATTTGCCAACAGATGTAAGAAAAATTCCCGACTTGATTGACTTCTGTGTGACGAAAGGTATCATGCTTAGTGATCTTAAATGTAGCCCCTGTTTTGAGCTGTCTTCTGACCACTCTCCAGTTGTCGTCGAGCTTAACAACAATCTTGTCCTTCTTCCCGGTCAATGTAGATTACAAAATCACAAAACTGATTGGAATCGCTTCCGATATATGGTATCTTCCACAATTGATTTAAAACTATCACTGAAATCTGAAGAAGACAACATTGCGGCTGTTATACACTTCAACAACTGCCTGCAACAAGCTGCGTGGTACGCGAATGAACGAAAATCAACGATCATCTCCAAACCTACAAAAGAAAAACTGAGAGAAAAGCGATATGCAAGAAAAAAGTGGCATCAAACTAGACATTCTGAGGACAAGAAAAAATTGAATGCGCTTACAAAAGAACTTAAAGAGATCCTTAATAACGAACGAAACACTCAACTCCATCATTACCTCAGTAATCTCGATGCAACAGCTGCTACAGAATATTCTCTCTGGAAAGCAACTAGGAATCTAAAGAGACCTACAATGTTTCAATCCGCTTTACGAATGGAAAATAACGAATGGGCTAAAAGTGACCTTGAAAGAGCAGTCACATTTGCCCGACACTTAAAAAAAGTATTTACCCCACATCAAATCGAGCCCCCAGCATGTGTAACAGAAGAAGTGGAAAGTGTTCTGATTAATACCCACCAATTTTCCAAATCTGAAGTGAAAGCAGCTATTGATAAGCTAAATATTAAAAATGGCCCTGGGTACGACCTTATCACTGGAAAAATAGTAAAACAACTTCCAGAAGAAGGAGTGACATATCTTACCTACTTATTTAACGCGGTACTAACATCTGGCTTTATACCTCCCCAATGGAAAGTGTCACAATTAAAAATGATTCTCAAACCCGGAAAAAGCGCTGATAAAGTTGAATCGTATCGCCCAATTAGCTTGTTACCGATTGCTTCTAAACTCATGGAAACCCTTTTCCTGAAAAGACTACTCCCAATTATAGAAGAGCGAAAGCTAATTCCAAATCATCAATTTGGATTCAGGAAAAAACACAGCACAATCGAACAGGTTCATAGGATTGTTGAGTATATACACACTGCATTCGAACAGAAAAAATATTGTACAGCAGCGTTTCTTGACATCTCGCAAGCATTTGATCGCGTTTGGCACGATCGCTTGCTTTACAAAATAAAAACTACACTCCCCATTAACTACTATGTGTTAATCAAGTCCTATCTTTCACATAGATATTTTTTCTTAAAGCAAGGTGAGGAACAATCTGAGCTCCATGAAAGCTCAGCAGGCGTACCCCAAGGAAGTGTCATGGGTCCAATACTGTATCTACTTCACACGTACGACTTACCATCAGCTGAAGGAGTCACCATAGGTACCTTTGCAGATAACACTGCTGTCTTAGCTGTTGACACTCTCCCACACTTAGCTTCCTCTAAAATCCAGAGTGGGCTAAACAAAATTACTGACTGGCTAAAAAAATGGAAAATCAAGTTGAACGAAACAAAATCAATCCAGGTTACATTCACTCTGAAACGAAACACCTGCCCACCCGTTAAACTCAACGGCATAAATATACCCCAATGTAATGAGGCTAGATACCTTGGGATGCACCTCGACAGAAGATTAACTTGGAAAACACATATATTTACAAAACGAAAATCACTCGGTATAAAGCTCAGAAATCTACACTGGCTCTTGAATCGAAACTCCAAAGTCTCAATCGATAGCAAATTGCTCTTGTACTCGGCAATTTTAAAACCAGTTTGGACATACGGTATTCAGCTGTGGGGCACTGCGGCAACTTCCAATGTTGAAATACTTCAAAGATTCCAATCAAAGACCCTAAGAATGATTGTAAACGCGCCCTATTATGTCACAAACAACCAAATCCATCGTGACCTCAAAGTTCCTACAGTCGCTCAAGAAATAAAAAAGCTCTCTACTTCGCACAATCTGAGACTCCTACTCCACCCAAATCCACTGATATCGGAACTCACTTCCAACCCCTTCACTTTCATCCGACTGAAGAGAAAATCCACAACAGATCTCCTGTGCTGATAGGCAATGGCTGCACCACTGGGTGTAGTCCATAAAGGACAGTAAATACAAAAATTAGTCTTAAGTTATTAAATATTGCTGAATGTGATTGAATGTAACAGAATATGTGCAATAAAAAATTTGGATATTAAAAAAATAAAAAATAAAAAAAAATTTTCAGTGTGGGACATCAACCCACTAAAAGCTCCTCACTCTCGTGGCGTATTTTTGTATTGTATTGTATTTATTGATTTCATACTGTGCGGATGTGTTTTTAAAATGTTCCATATAGTTTCATAAAAAAAGGGAAATATAAAAATTAAAATAATACAAATTATAAACACCTAAAGTGATCGCGCAAATCCCCGAGATAGTGACTTTAAAACTGGTTTGGGATTGCACCTTTGTTTAAATTAATGTGTAAACTAAAAATCAAAATTATTAATAGGCAAAAGTCCAAATAGTGGTAATAACAAAACATAAACCAAAAACAAATTATACATGAGCATTTTGCGGACTCCACCTCTAGCTAGAGATCGATGTCTCACCCCCGCTCGTCCTCCTGCATTACCAATAAGCAGTATACAAAAAACTCCACTGAAACCAACAGAGTCGTCCTCTCATGAGTTAACAGCGCATGCGCATTTAAGCATACCAACTCAGCAAACCTTATCCGCAGGCGCCCCTGCAGAAAACACGGAACAACAAACTACTGCTCAACTAGAGAAAATGACACCTATGTCACATTAGACGGTAAGTGAACAAAACTCTCTCAATGATAATTCCGCGCAAGAAGCCAAAGAACAAAGAGAAAAAAGCCGCCGCTCTCGCACCTACCCAAACAAACAAATGCATTCTCATGCAAATACAGCTAACACACGCTTGCAAAGCCCAATATCGTCTGATAAACACTCAAAAACAACAAATATAACAAATACAACAATTTCCGCTCAGTCTGCAATATACAAACAGGCATGGATCGGTATATTCAAATTAAACGGAAACTAAGCCCCCCAAAAAATAATAAATCAACAAAAATATATAAAAGAAATGAAACTGATCAACCTACTAACTCAATGTACCACAACAGGTTTGCCGCACTTAATGATGAGCCAAGCAAAGAAAATGAAAGAATTTGAAGTGAAATACATTCATTTGAAAACATCATTAAACAGCCGCCAATCTACTTGCGTGAAAAAAGTTCAAACGTTCTGGTTGAAAATATTGCTCGCCTAATAGGCAAGAATTGTTTTCATATAATCTCGCTCAAAAAAGGTAACATACAAGAGACTAAAATCCAAATATGTAACGAAAAAAATTATCGCTTTATTGCTAATTACCTCGACGATAACAAAGAAAAAACTATTACACGTACCAATTGAAAAGTAGCAAAGGCTTAACTTTTGTAATAAAAGGAATATAACCAGAAGTTGAACCAGATGAAATAATGGACGTGCTGGCTGACGCCGGATTCAAAGCAAAAACAATATTTGATAAATTTGATAAATATGTAAAAAAAATGCTTCAACTGCGGTGGTAACCATACGGCCAACTATAGGGGGTGTCCAGTTTACACAGACCTGAAGATGAAGCCGCGTACAACACAAAAGCTAGTTCGCTGTGAATGTGGCAATATTGCACATAACTACCTGTTTCTATACCGATTAGTTGGTTTACTAATCGGTTGCAGATTCCTTGGGTGCAATACCGAAGGATCGTGATGATGACTTCAAGTGCAATACTGAAGTCTGATATCTCTTTGGGTACAGTACCGAAAGAGTGTTGTGGTTAATCAAGTATTAATTTTGAATTAACCTTGTGGTTGAAAGTGGCGACAAAGAAAACACTGTTGAATGGTTGACTTCAAAAGTATATCTCAATTTTTATTTATAAATTGATTGAATTTATATTATAATTTTGATTATGCTACAGAAATAAATATATTTGTGGTGTCTGCAATTATGTGCAAGGCACCAGCGTTTGTGCGTATGTAGGGCAAATTAATTCTTTAGCCCGCACGTGTACGGAAATGCTGATGAGGCTTCACACGCTGTATATCCGTTCATCGGGTGTACTGCTTATTCTGCGTTCACGACCGGGCATTGGTGATGGGAATTGCTGATTGGAGTTTTGCGTTGGAGCAGGTACAAACATCCTCCCGCCTGTTGAGCATATTCTCAACTTCGAATTAAATGCTGTTTGCGCGAACCCGTACTCGAAAATCTGGAGCTCGTCGCCTCTTTTGCTTCGAATATCGCTGGTAAGAGATCCAGATAAGACAGATCAATGTGATGAGCAAACTGATATATCCAATGCTGAACTGATGGACTTCTCGGCTCTTAAGCGGTAGATCCATTTGCTCATTGTTTTGCAATTGTTGCACATGTTCATGTAGTACTTGAATATCGTCCGTCAGGTTGGACTGGTGTTCTAATGAGTGTGTTGCAGCCATTATATAATCTGCGATCAACTCAGTTAGATTCACTTTCGATATGATTGTGCTGGTGACCTTTGAAACATATGTCCGATGTGCCATTATGGTTGTATACTCATCTCTTATGGTGCATCCTTGTCTCAAGGTTAAGGTTCCTATTCCCTCCAGTAATTCTGTAAGGATATCTGAACCGCAAATGACGCTGATTGTACGAGCTGGCTGTGCGATGTAGATCCATGAGTTTTCTTTAAGTAATGGAATCCATTGAGGTGAGTCGTATGTGCGATGAACCTTGCAGCTTTTTGGGTTTGGAGTTTGACATAATATTTCCATCTCACATAGTCGATTGGTTGATGTAATGCGATGTGTTGGATGTAATTGCTTGCATACATGCATATTAGAATTGAATGCAGTGCATGTTGACAATTCTCCTGCTGATAACGAATAATATTTGTCTCGATGTAGATTAGTGACATATACTCGATTGTCCCTTCCAACATGAAAATTCCAGTGCCTCCCAAAATAGGTAGTCGAGTCACATGTACCAATTCGAATGGTTCTTGATTAGTCAATGGTAACTTAAGACGCACAATCATCTCAGTTGGCGCGATGCGTGCTTCCACAGAGATGAGTTTAAGGATCTCAATGGTATTCTTGCTGGGAACTTGTAACGTTGGTGGGAGATGGTCTTTGATTGCTCTCAGTTGTTGTTGCAGCTGAGACGGATACAGCAGAAGAGGATTGGGCTGTCCATGATGTGTGTCCGTCAGTACATCTAAAAACAGCTCTTGATTTCGTTGGTAATCCTGCATAGCCATACGTACTCGACCGGACATCGCATTAAACATTTCGGCTATTGCATGGTGGGATTCTGACTTTGTGAAGTTGTCCTGCTGGCTATATAAATATTTTATTTGCTTGTGTAGTTGTTGAATTTGATCGTCAGATTTCTTTAAAATATTGCTAGTGGAGTCAATTACCGATGTTTGGTTTCGAATTAGGTGCAGAAGATGTTCTTCGTTGCGGGATATGCCGTTTATCGTTGCAGACATTTCTTTAGCATAGTTGGAGTCCAAAATTCCAAACAACGCATTAGACAAGCTTCCAACAATTGCTAATGGAGCGTCTCGCCGTTGACGATGGATTTGTTCGTCGTATTGTAAGTACTCATCATCTTGTTGGATTAGCTGCCATTTATTACGGAACTGGTCCACAGTTTTCTCACAATTAATTGCACCGCTTTGGATACGTGAACACGCTCGCTGCATTGCAGTTATTCCTTGCATTATGTTGTTGCGCTCAAGCCAATATTGGGACATATTGTAATACACAACTATATTCCAATCTGTTGTTGTTAAGTAAGTCAGACCCATTTTTTCGAAATATAGTCCTGTTTGACTTCCGAAAGGTACCTTAGTAAGGGGGTCATCACCTGCTACTAGAGCAATTAGAAAGCATATGCATAGCAACAATACTGACGAGGGTGACACAGATCGTCTTCGCTTAGCTGGTGTATGACTTATGCCGTCCTTGAGATTTGTGGCTTCTTCTACTGGAGCTGGATGCTTATCAGGTTGTTCTACTGGATTACTTTCGGTAGACATGGGTAATGGCGCGAGTAAATGGACGCCTCTTCTGGTGAGGCCTGTTGAAGTTCGAATTTCCGCTACTCGCACTAGGCCGTCAGCACCAGGAAATGTTTGAGTTACTCGACCAAGCCGCCATTTAATAACTGGCAAGTTATCCTCCTTCATTAATACCATTGTACCAGGCTGTAAATTATGACGCATGGTCTTCCATTTGTAGCGATGCTGGAGTTGGTTTAGATACTCCTTACTCCACCGACTCCAAAATTCCTGTTTCAACCTTGTGACTAAGTCCCACTGCTTCAGTAAATTTATGTTCAGATTCTCAGTGGGCTGGTCGACAACACTTGTCAATGGTGCACCTGTTAAGAAATGACCTGGAGTTAATGCTGCGTAATCGTGTGGATCAACTGACATAGGAGTCAGCGGCCGCGAGTTAAGAATGGCTTCTATTTCAACCATAACTGTCTCTAACTCTTCGCATGTTAATCGGGCATTGGACAAACTTTTGTAAAATAGATTCTTTGCCGATTTAACCGCTGCTTCCCATAAGCCGCCAAAATGTGGCGATCTAGCAGGTGCGAAATGAAACTCGATTCCCTTGTGTGCGCAGAATTTCATCAGCTGTAATTTGGTATCTACGTTGTGGATGATGTCCGCAATCTGTCTCAATTGATTTCGTGCTCCTACGAAATTAGTCGCGTTGTCACAATGAAGATGCCGACAGTTCCCTCTTCGGCTCACAAACCTCTTCAAGGCTCCGATAAAGGCGTTGGTCGTAAGGTTGCTTACCACTTCAATGTGTACGGCCTTAGTTGCAAAGCAACAAAATATCGCCACATAACACTTTTGTGGCGTCTTTCCCCTTTGATTGTAATGAAATTTAAATGGCCCACAAAATCGACTCCAGCGTGAGTGAAAGGTTTATTTGGTTGAACCCGCGATGCAGGTAACTGTCCCATGAGTTGCTGCAATGGCTTCGGCATAGCTTTAGTGCAAGATACACAGTTTTTCACGATTGATCTGGCTATTGTTTTCGCATTAACCGGCCAATAAGCTTCCCGTGTCGCTGCTACTAGACCTGCTGGGCCAACATGCTTGTTATCAATGTGGATGTGTGTCATCAATATTTTAGTGATATCACTCCGATATGGCAATAGGGCTTGATATTTTGCTTCATGTGGTAGGGCTGAATTTGCTAATCGTCCTCCTACCCGCATAATGTCGTCTTTATCCAGAAATAGTGTAAGATCATCCATCCCCCTTCCAACTGATTTGTTGTGCTTGAGAAGTTTATATTCAGGATTGAATGCTTGTCTCTGCAGGTCCTTGATTATAGTCTGAGTAGCACCTTTAATTTCTTCTGCGTCGAGGTCGATGGATGTTTGAACTGGCATATTACGACAATTCTTAATGAATCGAAGTGCATATGCGGTGACTCTTTGAAGATGTGTCCATGAATTTCGATGATCAATCATTGAAGTAAACGACGGAATCTGTGACGTAGTAAGACATATCTGTCTCTTTTCTAATTCTGTGGTTGAATTGGCTGATGCCGCTGGCCACGATGACGGTGGTCCGTATAGAAACAGTGGTCCATAAAACCACATGCCTTGTTGTTTGAATTGACCCGGGTTGATGCCTCGTGAGATCATGTCTGCCGGGTTTTTGTCTGTAGGTACGTGACGCCATTGTTGCCTCACCGTTACTTCTTGTATAGCTGCCACTCGATTTGCCACAAAGGTGTGGTAGGAAGACGAACTGGCAGAGATCCAGGCTAGCGTCACTTCAGAGTCAGACCACAGAAAGCATTCGCCTGTCCATTGTAAAATATGTTTTACCCCGTCCAATAACTGGGCTGCTAACCGTGCAGCACAGAGCTCCAGCCGAGGGAGCGTTTGTTGTTTTGGTGGTGTAGTCTTTGATCTAGAACACAACAGCTGAACGCTCACAGATCCATCTGTTTTTATCGACCTTGCATAAATAACAGCTCCATAGGCCTGCTCGGATGCATCGGCAAAAGCGTGTAATTCTCTCTGATGCACATTGTCCTTTGTGGTTGGAAATACGTAGCGTGGAATTTGCAAGTTTTCAAGTTCCTGGATATTTTCTCTAAACTGGCTCCAGAAGGTATGCAAGTCCATAGGGAGTGCTTCGTCCCAGCTTAATTTTAGACGCCACAGCGATTTCATGAATATTTTTGCACATGAGACAACTGGTGACAAAAAACCTATTGGGTCGAAAATATGCGCGATGTCCGACAGTACTTGGCGTTTCGTTATTTTGGCTGTTGTGCTCCATTTGGTCCTTATTAGGAAGTAATCAGTCCCAGGTTGCCACGTTAAACCAAGCGTTGTGATGGTAAAACTATCGTTGTCAAAATTCAATTGGATTGCTCGATCCTCTGCGTTGATGTTCGTTAACAGTGTTTTATTACTCGCACACCATTTCCTCAACTTAAAACCTGCTGACTTGGTGAGGGAGTTCAATTCCTCCTGTACGCGCAAGGCTTCTGCTAACGTGTCGGCTCCACTCATAACATCGTCCACATAAAAATCTCGTTGTAAGCATCTGGAGCCGTGCGGATATTGTGTGCTATGTTCCTTGGCTAATATGCGTAGACATTTTATCGCCAAATATGGTGCCGATGTGACTCCATAAGAATGAATGAATAATAAATTTATTTACCAATCATACATGTATAAAAGTTAACATATTTTAAAAATACACTTAAATATAACATACAGATATGATAAGTAAATACTACATTCTGTTGTTCGATACGAACAAGTGTCGAATGCAGTTTCACTAATATAAATACAAAGTAAATAGAGGTAAGGTCCTCCACAAGATTAGTTGATGCTTGCGGTCAGCTTCGTTCACGATAATTTGTCTGTACATTTTCTCGATATCTGCTGTAAAAACATATCTGCGTACTCGAAATCTCAAAAGAACCGCAAATAAGTCTTCTTGAAGTTTTGTACCTGGTAGTAGCACATTGTTCAATGATACATTTGTTGACGTCTTCATTGATGCGTCGAACACGACACGCAACTTTGTGGTGGTGCTGTCTGGCTTCAGAACGCAGTGGTGAGGTAAGAAGTAGTGGGGTTGGTTTATGCTTCCGCTAACTTCTTCCATGTGACCTAGCCGCAGGTATTCCTCCATGAAGGCCGTATACTGCATTTTGATGACGGGGTTTCTTTGCAATTTACGTTCGATGGCGTAAAAGCTTTGTAATGCGATAGCTTTCGAGTCTCCAAGAGGGCTTGCGTTATCAACGAAAGGCAAGCACACAACGAACTGTCCGTTCGCTGCTCGACACACCGTTTGGTTGAAAAATGCTTCGCAAGTTCTTTCTATCGCTGTTAGCGGCGGGCTGTTGGTGTCAAATTCTTCTAGCTGCCAGAAACGCTCGAGCTGTTGGGTTAATGATTCATCTTCATTCGTAACTCCAATACCGCAGAACGTAGTCTCAGCTGTTGATGGAACTGTGATGTGTCCACCAAGCACCCATCCGAACACGGTGTTTTGCAATATGGGGAGTGCGGTTCCCAATTTGATTTGGCCGACTACTAGCAATTCCAGATAACATTCGTTGCCTATAAGAATGTCAATTGGACCTGATTGATTAAACTCCGGATCAGCCAATTGAATATTTTTAGGAATAGGCCAGGCTGTCACGTCGAAACTCTGTGTTGGCAGTGGATGTGTAATTTTTGGCAGTATGACAACTTCAATTCGGGCTGAGTAACTAGTCAATCGTGACTCAAGTTTAATGTTGGCTCGGTGAGTAGCGCGTTGTTGAATTTCCCCAATTCCATCAAAGTACTGCGGATTGTATTGTGTTGGTAATCCGAGCTTCTTTGCCAACCTGTCCGTAATGTAGTTTGTCTGCGAACCGCCGTCCAAAATTGCACGGCATTGAAATTCATTGCCACGGAAGTCATTGACTTTTAAGACGACAGTGCTCAACAGCACATGTTTCACGCCCGCACGATTGACCGGGGACACTAATGAAGTGGTGAGTGGTTTTTCTATGGCACTGGAATAGCTCTGTAACTCCACGATAGGCTCACTTACGAATGTTGTGAGTGTCTGAGATGACCCTTGACTGGACTGACCCGAGTTATTGGATGGGCCCTTAGCTAGCTGTTGATCAAAATGCACTAATGGGTTGTGCTTCTTGTTGCATTTGGTGCATCCTCTCATTGAACAAGTTTTTGATGTATGACCATTTTTCATACAATTCGCACATAACTTGTGTTGTTTAATTATATCAAAACGCTGATGCGGCGTTTTCGCCAAGAATTGTGCGCATGCAAAAACTTGGTGATTGCCTTTGCATACGAGGCAGCCCGTTGCGGCCTTGGTTGCTGAGAATAGCGTTGAATGATACTTCGCGTTTGTCGATTTATTGTTGATAATTTTGTGTTGTGGTTCTCGGTCTTCACATGATTGAAAACGTTTTTCTAAGAATTTCAATAGGCGGTCAATGGGTTGGAGCTCCTGAGGCTGATCTAGCGTCAATTCATACTCGGATCTTGACGTTTTATCTAACTTCTGCAATAAAAGATACTCCAAAATTGTGTGGAAGCTATCTACGGGAACTCCTTGGCTTTTTAACGCGTAAATGCATTCCTTGGCTGCATCGTGTATAGTTTTAAGCGTTGAGCCCATTTCACTGCTAGCATTCTTTATATTAAACAGCTTGCTATAGATAGTTTTAACCAATTTGCGTTTATTGTTAAACCTATCGCACAAGATTTGCCAGGCTGCGTCATAGTTTTCCTCGCATGCTGGCAAGTGACCGATGAGTGCTTTAGCTTCTCCGGTTACATTGGCAGCCAAGTAGAACATTTTTTGTGTGTTGCTGATTGGCTGAGTATGTATCATCTTAACATACAAATCGCGAAATGGTATCCACGTTGAATAGCTACCGTCAAAAACTGGCAAGGTAACTTTAGGCAAATGCACATTTAATGCCTGTGGTATGGTGTGGATTGGCGAGGAGTTGCTCGGTGTACTGACTGGAATATGTTGTCGTAACGTAATGAGTACGTTTTGAAGCGCATCTTCGATCTCGTAGAATTTGTCCGCATCATAACCATCAATTTCCGCCAGGTTTGTTCGTTGCCATATCCATTGGTTATTTTGCACCAGATTATCGTGGTAACGTATCAATAGTTTTGTTTTGATATCATAGTACACTGGTGGATGTGACAGATCAGTTTCCGAGTGCACATCCCCAATGACTCGAGAAATTGCACGCACCAACGCCTTTTGCTGCCGTACTAGGGCTAAGAGTCCATCGCCTTCCTGATGGCTGGTCCGCGGTGTGCTGTCCTTGCGGTTAGAGCCTCCTTGATGGACGTGCAAGGGAACTTCAAGTTGCACTGGCGTTTTACGCTTCTCTCCTTCCTCATTGATGATGTGCTGTAATTTGGTGAACAGCCAGTCGTAGAGGTTTGCTACGTTGCCTCTATAATCCTGTTTGAAGTACTCATGATTAACTTCGTCTAGCTCGAGTACGAGATGATGTTGATGTTCGAACGTAGACCATGCCTCCTTCAGAGTCTTCATGCGTTTACTGGCATATTCGATGGTTTTACGGTCTTGTGTGTCCTTTTTAAAGTTGCTCACCAGTTGCTCTATTGCCGAGCCCACTTCATACTGTGCCCTGGTCAACTTATCCAATTGCTCAATTGTTTCTTGGTGATGCGCCATCCTTCAGAATCTCGCCTTGTGGTAAACAGGAGATCGTGAGTTCTTATCTCGCCGGGGCCTCCAAAATGTTTCTATACCGATTAGTTGGTTTACTAATCGGTTGCCGATTCCTTGGGTGCAATACCGAAGGATCGTGATGATGACTTCAAGTGCAATACTGAAGTCTGATATCTCTTTGGGTACAGTACCGAAAGAGTGTTGTGGTTAATCAAGTATTAATTTTGAATTAACCTTGTGGTTGAAAGTGGCGACAAAGAAAACACTGTTGAATGGTTGACTTCAAAAGTATATCTCAATTTTTATTTATAAATTGATTGAATTTATATTATAATTTTGATTATGCTATAGAAATAAATATATTTGTGGTGTCTGCAATTATGTGCAAGGCACCAGCGTTTGTGCGTATGTAGGGCAAATTAATACTTTAGCCCGCACGTGTACGGAAATGCTGATGAGGCTTCACACGCTGTATATCCGTTCATCGGGTGTACTGCTTATTCTGCGTTCACGAGCGGGCATTGGTGATGGGAATTGCTGATTGGAGTTTTGCGTTGCAGCAGGTACAAACAGTACCCTAGCATAAATCCAGCCAATACTGCGCCCTCGTCCTCCTCAATGACGTACGCAAACGTATTGAAAAACGCACCTACTGAAAGTCTAGCTAGTTCTTCACCCGTTCAAAATGTAGAAACAATGATTTGTAACCGATCACATTGTATGACCCAATTTATGTCAACCATGCAAACGATGATTCACGAACTTATACAAAATCAGAATCTACTGATGAAAACACTGCTCTCTCAAAAATAAGTGAATCAATTAAAGTTATGCTACTGGAATGCCAACGGTATTATCCAACACAAAAAAGAAATCAAGAATTTTTTGTACAACAGCGAAATTGACATAATGCTTATCTCAGAAACCCATTTAACAGATAAGTACAACTTCAGTATTGCTGGTTTCAATTTCTACAAATCCAATCATCCAGACTGTAAAGCAATGGAGGCGCAGGAATTCTAATTAATGCCCTATAAAACATTTCCTACGTGACAAATATGCCAAAAGACACATCGAAGCGACTTCAATCTCCCTTCAGTGCTGGGTCGAAAGTATAACAATTTCTGCAGTATACTGTCCACCTAGATTCCAAGTAACGTCAGAAAAATTCCTGCAGTTTTTTCAAACACTCGGAAGAAAATTTACAGCAGCAGGAGTCTATAAGTCTAAGCATACCTACTGGGGCTCTCGTCTGGTAAACCGTGACGGCAAACAGTTGTACGATGTGTTAATTGATAATCGAAATCATCTAGATTTTGTCTCAAGTGGCCAACCCACGTACTGACCAGCGGACCAGCGTAAAAACCTTGATCATTTTGATTTCGCTGTGATCAAAAATATAAACAGGGCACTTCCTCTTAAGCAATTTTCGACTTGTCCTCCGATCACTCACTTGTCGTCATATACTTTAACAAAACTCCTGAACTTGTACATAAGTCGCCCAAATTGACCACCAACAAAACGAACTGGCTCATGTATAAGAAATATGTGAGAACACATATTTGCCTGGAATCTCCTCCTAAAAACAAAGATGACTTAGAGAGAGCGCTCCACGAGTTTAATTCCTTGTTAACAGCAGCGGCTGCGTGCGCAACACCAACAGAAAAAATGATGCAGGTTGCTACCCGTTATATAACTTCAACCCATGTGCAGTGCCTCGTTAAGGAGAAAAGAAGCCTAAGACGAGAATGGCAGAAATATAGGTCACCTGCCCTAAAGAGGAAATTAAAATTGTCACAAAATCACCTTAGAGATGTACTTCAAAAGGTATCTGAAGCAAGTATTGACACCTACTATAAAGATCTGGGCCTGCTTAAATACACCAATTACTCACTTTGGAGAGCTACAAAGGTTGCAAAAAGTCCAAAGGAAAGTGAGCCACCAGTAAGGCTTGGAAATGGAAGTTGGGCCAAAAGCGACGAAGAAAACGGAACAGCGTTTGCTGCACATCTAAAAACAGTTTTTTGTCCTAATGCTCCATGCAATAACTTCGAGGTCCCTTCTTTACCTAGAACCAAAGTGACTCAGCCGCTTCATCTAAAAAGATTTAGAGTGTGTCATTAAAACAGGTCTTAATGCGAAAAAGTCCCCTGGATATGACCTAATCACCAATTAAATGGTCATGGAATTACCACACATAGCGGTAATACTCCTAACGAAATTGTTCAATGCTATCCTTCGCTTGGGTCATTTCCTGCATATATGGAAGATATCGCAAATTACAATGATTCCTAAACCAGGAAAAGATCCAACGCAGGTTTCCTCATATCGGCCCATAAGCCTTCTACCCACCCTCTCAAAAATATTTGAAAAAATGTTACTTGGGAAAATTATGCCCTATCTAAATCAAAATGCCAACATTCCTACTCATCATTTCGAATTTAGAAAAGAGCACGGTACAATAGAGCAGGTGCACCGTATAACTAGCGAAATTAGAAGAGCTTTCGAACAAAATAAATACTGTTCAGCAATATTTCTAGACATTGCCCAAGCTTTCGATAAAGTCTGGCATGAGGGGCTAGTGCACAAGATTAAAAAGTTTCTGCCATACAACACACACTGAGTGCTTACTTATCGAATAGGAAGTACAAAGTGAAATACAAGCAATTTGTAAGCCCCGAATTTCAAATATTTTCTGGAGTACCACAAGGGAGTGTGATTGGTCCTATTCTCTACCTAATATATACGTCTGACCTACCAATAAATAACAGCCTAGTTACTTCCACATTTCCTGACGACATAGCTATTTTAAGTACCCATCAAAATCCGCATATCGCCTCTCGTGACCTAAACGAACACCTTAAAAATGTAGAAATTTGGCTGGCAAACTGGCGTATTAAAGTAAACGAAGCGAAATATACTCACATAACGTTCTCCCTCAGAACCAGCACCTGTCCAGCTGTGTCACTAAATGACATAAAAATACCGCAAGCAACAGAAGTGGAGTATTTAGGAATCCATCTTGACCGTAGATTAACTTGGAGGAAGCACATAGAAGCGAAAATAACTCAAATGAAACTAAAAGTTAACTCTCTGAATTGGTTAATCAACAAAAAATCAAAGATACGCTTGGAATACAAAGTCCTTCTATACAGAGCTTTAATAAAGCCAATATGGACATATGGGGTGCAACTTTGGGGTAGTGCGAGCACCTCAAACCCAGAACTTATCCAAAGGGCACAGTCGAAAATCCGAAGAACAATTACCGGCGCACCATGGTTTATCAAGAATAAAAATATTCACAACGATATACATCTGTCCAATATAAAAGGAGAAATGATGGAATTAAGGCAGAAATTCCTAAATCGCCTGCAAAATCATCCGAACATACGTGCAAGAAGTCTACTCCATCAGAATTCTGCTTCACGTCTAAAGAAACCATGTTTCTAAACTTATTTACAAACTAATCTGTAATATGTATTTATATAAAATTTTGTTTCCCTCTTCTTTTTAAAATTACAATTAATTAATATACTAGTAGAACCCAAATAGCTCCAAGCAATAAGCAAAGATAATATTTATTTCATTAGTTTTAAGATTTGATTACTTATTGTTAGTTTCCAATGGAATAAGATACAATAACAAATAAATGGTTTAATTAAAAAAAAAAAAACTGTCGTGGCGGGCAATTCTCCCGGGACCGCATAATGTGATTACGTCGGGAGGCCGTCATGAGCATTATTGCTCAACCGTCTGTACTTGTCAGTCTAAATCAAATACGCTGCTGGTTTTCGCTCCGTGGCGAAATTTCTGCTACATTTGCTAGCTGCTGTTCACGCAGTAGCCGTTGTCGTTCACGCTCCTCCTTGCGTAGCGCCACCATTACTTGTTCAGCGAAGATCGATACCGCCATCCATCCATTTAGCGGGTGACTCCAGCATTGCAGCCACTATATTTGCTGTGTTCGGTGGTCTGCTTGAGGCAGATCCCAGCTCCTCTCTCCAGGTCCTGAAGCGTGCCTAGCGCTCTCAAATTCGCCCGTGGATTTTCGACAGCAGGGGTCTCCTGTTATTTTGAAGCGGTAGAAGTATGCATTGAAGCATCCGTGACCGCGGGGTAACTGCGTCATGTAGTAGTTTAGACTACCATGCTTCCTGTTCACCCATTGGGACACACTGGTAATGAGCTGGAATGTCCATCGACCCTTCTCGGACTGCTCCCATCTTTCTTGCCACTCTTCGGTGCATCGCCGTTGCTCCTCTAGCCTTCTTTCGGCTGTAGGCCTTACGCCCTGTCGGTCGTACAGTCGCTGCAGCTCCAACGCTAGTAAGTCCTATGGCATTTTTGCAGCAAGGATGGAATTGCATCGTCGGAGACCGTTAGGTAGGCGCAGGTGAGTCTAAGCGCACTTAAATGTTGCGTTGCGCAAGCCACTCTGAGATGCGTCATTTTTGCTCCTGCCCAGATGGGTGCTGCATAGAGCATCACGGAATCCGTTACCGTACCCAGAAGTGGTCTTATTCCCTCACGTGGGCCTCCAATGTTTGGCAGAATCCGCGCAAGGGCGCCTTGGATTTTAGAGCCCTTTTTGCTGACCACTACCAGGTGCTCCTTAAATGACAGCCTCGCGTCGATGTTAACTCCAAGATATTTAATGCTTGGTTGCAACATAATACGGTGTTTTCCAATATCGACCACAATCTACTCTCGCTTTTTCCGCGTGCTTATCAGGACAATCTCCGTTTTCTGAGCAGCAAGTTCCAGGTGCGCTGATTGTAGCCACCTATGCACCATTGCGATCGGATCATTACACACCAACTGCAAATGCTCAATACGTTTGGCCACCACTACCGATGCGATATAATCCGCATAACCAATAATATTAACGTTTTTCGGCATATTCGGCTTCAGGATGCCGTTGTACATAGCGTTCCACAGCATGGGCCCTAGTACCGATGCTTGAGGAACTCCACCAGTTATTTGGTATGCTTTTACGCCCGCCTCAGTCTCGTACAGTAGCACCCTGTTGCCGAGGTAGCTACTTATTATGCGCCGCAAGTATGTTGGTACTCCAAAAATCTCCAGAGCCTGCATTATATGTCCACAATTCGCAGAATTGAAGGCATTCTTGGTACCTAGAGTGACCACCGACAATATATTTTGGCGCCACCCAGCCATCTAGTGCCACTCGTCGCTTCTCGAGCAATGCGTGCTACCGCTCTGATCGCATCGACTGTAGACCCCTCTTTCCGAAAACCGGATTGTTGGTCAGAGAGCCCTCCTGGACGCTCGAATGTCTCCTGCAGTCTTTCACAAACGATACGCTCTAGGATCTTTCCCACTGTATCCAGCATATAAAGTGGACGATAGGAGGATGCCTGGTCCGGTGGCTTTCCGGGCTTTAGCAACAGCACCAGCCTCTGCCGTTCCCACGCGTCTGTAAAAATGCCTTCGCTCAGACAGGCGTCATACAGCTTTGCGAACAGTTCTGGTCTCGCTCTTACCGCTGCCTTGAATACCACATTTGGGACTCCATCCAAACCAAGAGACTTGTTGTCGTCGACCCGTGATATACACGACAATACCTCATCGACAGTGACTATAGGTCCCCTCTGTACGTCTGGCGTCACGACGGCTCTCGTTTCGCTCTGTGGGAGAAGAGCGATTCATCAGCTCTGGGCATGTAGGCTGAGGCGCTCTGGGTCCCTTAACTTTGCGCATGACGGTTTTGTATGCTAAACCACACGGGTCTTGGTCCGCACCTGCAACTATCTGAAGCATTTGTTTTGCTCTGTGTTATAGCTGCTTTCAGAGTTCTTCAGGCGTACCTTGTATACTGCCTAGTTCCTCGAAATTCGGTGTCGATCGAGATCTTTGCGCCTCACGTCGTGCTTGATGGCAGTTCTTCCGAATCGCAGCAATTTAATCGGTCCACCAGTAAACGGGAGTATTGATGTATTGTTGGACCTTCGCGGCATCGCTGCAGCACATGATTCCTTATTGTACTTAGCGATTTACTCCTTACTGCTTTGTTCTTCGTGTTGAGGATCGTATTTGCTGGTGTACTCGGGGAGCGTCCTCTTGCTGCCTGTCCTGGGCGCGCGTGTAGCTGCAAACCTAACACTTACTCACAGTATGAACAACACTTACTCTTTTAGTTCCAAAACATCAATTCTCCTCTTTATTATTAAAATCATACTCTTATACTCGTATACTATTTTGAACGAGGAATTACAGTCTACGTACTGACCTTTCTGGTGTTCCAGTTTCGCACCTGCCAATTGGTGTCAGTTGGTCAAGCCAAGTGATCTACTTTACTGTAAAAATGTCGATGGTGCATTCTAAATTCCAATGCCCTTCGTCGACTCGACTGCGGAACTGTAACACCATTAAAGTTTCCATAACATTAGTACATAAATTCTGGTTATTTATAATACTCGCACCCTAACAATACGTGCTTTCTTACTTAACTTAATTGCTTAAAGCTAACCACTCCAAATGTGTAGTATCTGTTAGGAGTCGATGCTGTGAGTCAACTACTCGCAGGCAGCTTGATTCTAACTCACAACATCCCTCCCCTCTTGCTAAAAGAAGTTAGTGCAACTAACTTCTAATAGATTTCTACAATGTTTTTCTTGCACTGTAAACAATTCTGTGCATATCTTTAACTCTATAGTACATATATATATTTTGTTTTATTTTTTTTTTTAAAGTACATATATATACTTTGTTTTATTTTTTTGGGTTCTATTACGGTTTTTTTTTGTATTCTTTTCTTTTCCATATATTTTTTTCCTTAGCTTTTGTTTTCTTTTGTAGTTTTTTTCTTTACTTTATTTTTGTTCTTTTATTGTTATCCATAATTTTTTGTTTATTCCCTTTTTTATATTTTGGTCCTTTATTGACTCTTTTCTCATTGGCCTATATACAAACATCGATACAATAACACAATTCTTTTCTATACCTAAAATCTTACATTATACTGCGACCTCTGGTACCTGCTGGTCCAGTTGACCGCCGTCGTTGTCGGAGTGAAATCCCTCGATGAACTCTGCAGACCCCTCCCTTCTTACTGGACCGGTACGTATGATATTCTAGGCAGGCGATTTTGTTTACCATTAAAACTTCGTTTGTAGTGGCCTTCTTTTGATTTATATATCGTGCCCCAACGGTTATAGGTGGTACTGCCTCTGCTTATATTATTCAGCTTGTAAAATACATTTGAAATACATTAGAGATTACAATGCTCCTCCGTTATTTACTTTGCAGTAATGCGTTTTATGGTGCAAGTGTTTCTCTTGAGCTTTCTCATAATAGAATTTGACTTCGTTGACCTCGACTATCGGTATTTCTCTGAGATGTACGATTAATGACGCAATTTGCGTACTCCGATCAGATATCAGTCTCTGTTTCTTATATACGAATAATATTTCTTATGTTCATCCTCTAGATTGAACATATACTTTAATGAAGCAATTGACTTCCGTAAGATAAATTTCATCTGCTTATTATATTTGGTGGTGGTTTCAGTCACCTTCCTTATGCTTTTGCCCATCTTCAACTTATTCAAAAATGATTCTGTTAAGATTGTGATCCACTGGGTCATTGTCACGTAAGACTGTCCAATGCAAAATATGACACCGCAAGGAAACCTGTTTATTTTTCCATTGTTTGTCAATAAACCCATCCAGAACGTGATCAAACACTGCCGCCATATGCTGTTTCCAGAAATATCACATTAGTCGCCATTCATCCCCAATCCATCGAATAAAACGTTGGTCCTTTATTCCGCACTGTCTTCCGATATACGCTGTTCCTGGAACTTCCTGCTTCGATTCACAACATCAGAGCTGAATACTTATAATAATCTTCTTAATTTTCTAGTTAACATTTTAGTTTGATATCTTTCTAAATTTAATTTTTGTCGAACATTTCATAAGTTTATTTAATAAATCAATTTCAAAATTATATAATTTTCAAATAAATATATTATATGAAGATTATTTTTGTAGCGAATTTATTGACAAGACAAGTTACAACAGTAGTTGCAATTGCGTATGAGTGGTTATCGTAATAATTTTTCAGAAGAAGAAGAAACATTGTTTGGCAGATCTTATAGCTATTTCGGACACGCCACTTGTCCTCATCAGAGATCTTTCAATGAAAGGCAATTTTTCCCCAAGCATTTTTTATTATGTCTCAGAAATCAACAGCACACCAATTACGAACCCTCCCAGGAATCGAACTTGGGCCTACGGCTGTCGTAAACTGTCCATCCAGACAACTACGGTAACTGCAGCTGGTGCACTGACTGATCAAATTCTGTCCATGTACTGTCTCATTCCACCACACTCTAATCAACTCTGTCTCATTATTACCCCTACTTTGTTCCGTTAGGTCTCTCTATCAGTTTTTTATTACATTTCAGTGGTGTCATAGTACATATAATATATATACTCTTAGGTACAATTTTTCTATTTAGTATAATTTGTGTTTTCTTTTGATTATTACATTTATTCCATTTTTAATATTTTCCCTAACGTAAACAGTAAATTTTATGTGTTATTTATATCTATATATCGCAAATTTAATACATCTTAACAACCAAACTATAAATAAGTAATAAAAACTATTTTGCTTACAAATATTATTAATTAACTATGATACAATTTTTAAAATTGTTAGCGGCATTAAAAATTTAAATCCTTTTCACATATATATATTTTACAACAATTTGCTTCATACATTCTTGTTGACAGCTCTCTGTCCATACGAACTTTCCTTCTTTTCGTAGGAACTGATTCACTGGCAACGCAATTCCGCCTAGTCCTTCCACGTACTTTATATAATAGTTCACTAGTCCTAGGCATGCTTGCACTTGCTTTCTATTTATCGGAATCCCTAAATTTTCAACGCATTCCACCTTCTGTGGGTCAGGCAGTGCTCCTACCTCTGAGCAACGATGGCCTAAATAGACCACCTCTCTTCGCAAAAATTGATATTTCTCCGTGTTCAACTTCAAATTGTGTTCTCGTAATTTCTGGAGCACCTTGCAAAAGCGTTGCGAACGCTGCTGCAAGTTATTCCCATAAATTACAATATCATCCAGATACACAAAACAATCTAACCCTTGCAAGCCTGTTAGCACTGGTTCATTTGCCGTTGGAAGGTAGCCGGTGCTCCTGTTAATCCAAACGGCATTCTATTAAAGTCATAATGCCCCAAACCGGTGCTGAACGCGGTTTTCTGCTTATCTTGGGTATCCACCTGAACTTGGTGGTAGCCACTCGCTAAATCAAGTGTAGAAAAATATCTACTGTGTCCCAATTGATCCCGAATTTCTTCTATCCTTGGTATCGGGAACACCTGCTTGATAGTGGCGTCATTCAAATTCCTAAAATCGACGACCATTCCCCACTTCTTTTGACCCTGAGCACCTCCCTTCTTTGGTACCAAAATCATTGGTGAGTTCCAATTGGAGATACTCGGTGAAATTATGTTATCCTTTAACATTCCTTCTACTTGCCTGTTTACCTCATCTTTGTGAGCTTGTGGCAATCTGTACTGTTTCTGGTTAATTGGTGGTTGATCCACTCTAGTAGGTATTTCATGCTCTACCTCTGGTGTATACGTCAGCTGGTCTCCTTCCAGCAAAAATATGTCATGGAATGACGTACAAATGGCTTCTATTGATGCCTTCTCTTCTGAATTTACGCTTGGGTCTAACTTCAGTGATTCTAGCACCCTCTCCATCCTTTTTCTTATATCTACCTGCTTAATCTGATTAACCGATCTCTAATTCGGTTCTTTCAAATTATTATAGCTAGTGACCTTAGGCCTATCCTTATCCATATAGTATCCCCTTCGGATGCATTTAGTGCGCCAGCGTACACCTTAACCTTGTCAACGTGCGTTATAATTTCTCCCATATATACAGCTTCCGCTAGCTGCTGCTTGTGCAAAACAACAGTCCTAGGTTTCGTGTTTACATGCATAGTAACTACTCTGGTTGACATTGCATTCACTACCTCCATACAATTCTCAACCCTATTCATGGTTCCTTCCTGCCATGAATTTAATGGAAGAGTAAGGATTCTATTCTTATTATTATCATAAAATGCAAACTGCATGCAGTATGTTGCGGCCCCAAAGATTATCGCGGCCAAGTATCCCATCGGCCGGGATACCTTCCCTATCTATTCAACTGCATGCACTCTAAAACTCATTCCCTTAACTTCACTGTGCCCTATTCTAAGCGATCCCAGTGTCCTGATGCAACCTCCAAACGCTTCATTAAGCGTTCTTATGTCCATTTGATGAATATCCAGCCCTTTCCGTAAAACACTAGATTTTACGAGGCTGGTGTCCGCCCCTGAATCTACCAAAAGCACTAGCTTTCCACTAGCTGCTTCCTTGCAGGGTATCTCGATGAAGGCATCACCTATCCTGCTCATAACGAAACAACGTCCTTTTGTTCCCAACATGGACGCGTATCCACTTCCTAACTTTTCAAATCTTTTCCTCTTTACAATCCTACATTCCCTAAAAAATATCAAAATTATCTTGCGTATGAACTCTCGTACCGCGTTCGCGGCGATTGGCTTATACTTTCTAACCTTATTAAAACTTAACCTAAGTACTAGAATCATGACAGTTACTCAAATCAACACGCAATCAAAAAATTTTTCCCGGAGAGACTCTTGCTCCTCCGTATCTTGGACCATTGTTCTTACATTACTCGGTACGTGGTATTGGAGAGCCTCTTGCTCCTCCTTCTCCTGGACTGTAATTCCTACATTACCAGTCACACGCACTTCCAGCCTAACTATTACTTCCTTTCTTTGGGCTTTCCAGTCTGCTGGCCTCGACTGGGCTGCTGGAAGTTTCCCTGTTTCCTTTGTTGGAATTGTGCATCCCTGCATTCCGCTACCCGATGTCCCATTCGTCCACATGAGAAGCATCTCAACCGCTGTTGGGTGTTGCCTATCCTTGGTTCACTTCTGGAATTCCAATTTGGTCGCTGCTGACCACTCCCAGTGTTGAAAGGATTCCTTCCTTGGTTAATTCCTTCTGTTGACTACTAAAGTTACCCCTGCTGTCCCTCAAGGGTAGAGCCGGGCGCCTCGTAGTTGGCTGCCTTCTACTCTGATTCCATTCTGTGTCTCCTTGGCACTGTCTACTTGCCTCATGACCATATGTTTGGCACTCCATACAGTAGGGCATGCTTTTGCGTGTAATGCACTCATCCCTTGCATGACCTTGCTTACGACAGAACGAACATGTGGGTTCCCTCTGTACAAACCCCCTGTACGGATTTCTCGAATTCGGGGCACTGTTGTCGGAGACACCGGGATTATATGCTCCTCTGTATATGTTTGGGACGGAATTACTTCCCTCTCTATCCATGTCAGCGGCAATTAAACTATCCTGTCTGTTTTCGAACATATGTACCTCCCCCAAACCGGCCGGACTCCGTTCCACGAGGACTTGTGCTCTAATTGCTTATTCTACTAACTCCTCCAGATTTCCTGTTCTGCTATTCAGCATATGAATCTTTAGAGCGGAGTTGTGGAGGCCCACCACGAAAGTTGTTAACACCGACTTGTCAACTTCGTATAATAATGCTGTATCTCCAACGCCATTGTACTTATTTTTTATTATTTCCTGGGCCATCATCCGAAGTGACTCTAAACGCCTAGCAAAGGCGCGTATGTTTTCACCTGCCAGCTGCTTTCCGATTCTAATCTCTTGGGATATGTCTTCCAGAGTTCTCTCCTTTGAATAAGTTCTCTTTAGAAAGCCGAAAGCTCGTTCACACTGGCGAATTGCTTTGGCAGCACAAGGTTGTATGTATCTCCATATAACCTTTGCTTAACACAGTCGAAGAAGTCCTGCAGCTCATCAGGGCTAATGCTTCGCTTAGCAAGTTCACAACCCTGAATTAACCTGTTGAGTTCTGACCGTAAGTCTTCTGAAGCAGCACCAGTAAACACAGGTACTAGCCTGGCCACTGCCATTGAAATCCCCTCGATACTCATTTTACTTATTCTTGTTTTACTTATGGCTGGTAAAACTTGAGCGTTATCTCTTTGAGTGGTTCCCAAATTCACTTCACCCGGATCTGGAGGTACTTGACCAGCGACGGACTCCAACTAATTTGTCTTCGACCGTTTACTCGTGCAGGCGCAATACTCTCCACAGTATTGGGGGTTTGCTGCACGTTACTGGTTCTGGCTCTTTTGGCGGACTTCCCGGACCTCCCGGCGGAAAAGGCTCGACACCGATCTCGGATGTGTCAAACAAAAATTCCGCTTTCCTCTCTTCACTCAATGCTAATCTTGTCTTTAGCCTTGTCCTCTTGCGAACTAGGACTATTTCCTTGTGCTTCCAACTCCTCTAGATCAAATCTGAACTAGGTCAACCAGTCCCGTGTTAAACCGTTGATATATAACGGATAATCCTTGGCAAAGTACTCCTTGTCACCACAACACTCCTTAAAAATTAACAACTCCTCATTGTTATCATCAAATGTCTTCAGCAAGGCTTCTAGTTCCGCTATGGGCTTACGGTAATACTCGCTATTCTTTCGTGCCTTATTATCCTTCCTACAATTCCTGATGCTCTTCTGGATTGCCTCGCTCTGCCGCTTTTGAGCTTCCAGCAATCTTATAGCTTCTCTTGGTGCTTCCATAGACCGAACAAATTCTTATTTACGCACCGTGAATTCCAAAATCAAATTCCAAAAATAATAAATGCTACAACTTGTTTTTTTTTTAAATTTTATTAAACATTAACTACTGTTTTTTATTTAGTGGTGATACTTAAACTTAACTGTGTTCGATAAAACCGAACCACGTCTCTTGAATTTCTGCTCCTCCAATTGGCACACCTCTTGCCACAACTTATTTGCCTGCTCCCACGGAATAGGGACCTTCACCGTTTCTTGCTCCTGTAGTACCTCTCTTAGATACGCCCATCGCCTCCGTTCCCTCTCTGTTCTCCTCCTCTTTTCCTTATTCCAAAACGCTTTCCGTCTTTTAGTAACGACGATATGTCCTTTAGCTGTCGTTCATTGTTTCGAGGTTCACTTCCCAAACTTGTTTTCTATAATATCAAAGAAAAACTGAGTTTTAACATGGAACTCTTTCAGGTATAATCGATGGACCAATATTATATCCAATAAAAACTAAAATGTACTACAACTGAAATTTGCCACATAATACTAAACACCTAACTCTCACTTTGTTTCGATTATTTTCTCACTAAACCCGATTTCGTTGTCCGGCTCCCGCTTATACTATTTTCCATTAACCTTATCATTTGACGCGAAAAGGTTGATTTTGTATACTAAACGAGTAATAGTATACCAATAAGTTTTTTGTTTTATTACTTAATAAAACAAACATTCTTCTATATAGAAAGACAACTGTAGCGTAATGCCGTGGTGAAAATAAAATTACTCGAATTATGTGAGTGTAAAAACTATACTTAATTAATTGCACAACTACTGAGGGTAAATACAGATTATTTACGGCAATACGTGTTTACGATTTTGTTACTATTTTTCTATGAACCCATTTTGATAATGTTATTGGTTTCACGAAATTATTCTCCATATTTTTCTCCCCATCAAACTAAATTTTCAAACACAAAAAATTATTATAGCACTACTGACACATCGCCATTTCAGTAAAATGCTTTGTTGAGTTGTTTTGCTTTTCCGTGCAAAATATTAAGTAAACATTTTCTTTCTCTTTTTTTTCGCAAATCGTAGTTTCGGAACTACTCAAACTTTAGCGAAACAACCCGTGTTGTAAGTACTTCTTAAAGTATTTCTGCCTAACACCTTGAGCTTACAATGTCAAATATTTAAAACAATTTTAAAATAATATAAATTATATGTTGCAACTTCTTTGACCAGCGCTAGTTGGTCAAGCCAACTGATCTACTTTACTGTAAAAATGACGATGGTGCATTCTAAATTCCAATGCCCTTCGTCGACTCGACTGCGGAACTGTAACACCCTAAAAGTTTACATAATCATTAGTACATAAATTCTGGTTATTTATAATACTCGCACCCTAGATCTATGATGGACCTGCCTCTTCCATTGTCGAATGTGTAATGACCTGGCGCATTCAGCAGTACTAATTCAAGAAGCGCGTAGCATTCATCAACTAAGCGGCCTCTAGCATTTGTGTGGCTACTGCCCCAAGTCCGAGACCACGCGTTGAAGTCGCCTGCAATAGTTATGTTGTGTTTGCCTTTCGCTTTTTCCATCAGCGTTCTCATCATTTCTCCGAACTGTCTCAGTGTCCAGCTTGGGGGAGCGTAGCAGCTGAAGAGGTAAATGTTCTCCAGTTTCACCCAGGTATAACCGCTCTCTCTAGTTTCCGTCTTGCTCTGGGGGGTGGTGTCCCCAATGGACCAGTTGGCTTAGGTTCCAAAAGTAGCGCAACATCTGCCTTCCATTAGGCTCCGAAAGTAGCGCCACATCTGCCTTCACTTCATTCTTATATTGCATCAGAAGATCCTATGCAGCTTCACAATTATTTAGGTTGAGCTGAAGTACTCTCATACCTTCTTCTTTTCCAATGCCTCCTGGTGTCGTGGACATTTCATTCTGCCCGCTGGATGCGCCCCCTTGCACAAAGCGCACTTTGCTTCATTTTGGCAATTCGCAGCTATGTGGCCAGTCTCGCCACACTTTCGGCAGAGTCCAGTTCGATCCGGCTCTTTGCATCCAGCTGCCTTGTACCCGTAGCCCCAGCACTTATAGCAGCATTGTGGCGCTACGACTTCTGTTAGTCGGCAGCTCGCCCATCCTACACGCAGATGTTTTAATCCCAGTGCCTTCTTGGCATCCTCCGCCGGCAGGCTTAAAAAGTCTCGCAGTGCATCGCAGATATCTTCTTTCGAAGAGATATCCCCGACGAGTCCCTTACACTGTAGCGTCACCATGTGCGTGCGTACGTTCACTGTGGCTGCGTCCTTTACCACGCTTTCAATGGCCGTCTGGTATGTGGCCGCGTTCACTTCATTGGCTCTCTTCAGCTCTATGAGTAGTTCCCCTTTTTGCGTTCGGCGAAGAGTCTTCACAGCGTCATCCAACGACTTCAGCTGCTCACATTCCTTTACGCTCCGTAAGATGTCGGCGTATGACATCGCTTAATTTTTCGCACTTATAATTATTGCATCTGTATTTGGTCTAATGGTCCTAACCGCAGACTTCAATTTCTTCTGTGGTTTCTTCTGCACCTTTGTCCACTGTGCACTAGCGCTGGGTCGAGGCACTGCCGTAGCCTGTGGTATTCCCGTCGGCACCTGTTTTGCTGTTAACTCTGATTCCGTCACCTTCGTTTTCAGCTTCAGTCCCTGCTGCTGCATTGGTCCACGGCTCTCTTTGGCCGCGGGAGCAATTACAGCGATGCCTTGCCCCTCCATCGCCTTGGGACTAATGTTGTCCTCCCGCGGGCGCTTCGCGGATTGCGCACACTTTGTCCACAGCGAAGGTTCCGTACCTCCGCTGGTCTCCTGTACAGCGTTACGTCTGGACTGCCACTGCCTCTCTGCTTTCTGATACAGATCTTGTAACGTCTCGACCAGGGTCCTCATAGGCTGGTGAATGGATCTGCGGGGCGGGTTACCACCCATCATCGAAGCCATCTTTTTCAGATTCTAGCCCAGTAAGGTGAACGGATCGCCCGTGCTCGCCTTACTCATCATTTGCACATGCTCCATGCATGGAGGCGACGAGCTTGAACGCTCTTGCCCCGTGTCAGGCACCAATATCTCCGGGGAGCGAGTCATTCTGGAGTTCTTTCCGAATGGGTCTCCGAGAACTGGCTGCTTATCAAGTACTTTAGTACCTACCTCCTGATTTTTCCGCCCCGAATCAGGCGAACGCTGGACATTTATCATCCGATCGTTTTTATGCGAAAAATACAGAATTTTGCACTTTCTTTCAAAACGTCGTTTCCACTCTGTAAATTGAAAAAGGAGAAAAAAGCGGAAAAAGGGGAAAAAGAGGGAAAGGGGTGGAAAGGGGGGCAAAGGGAAAAAGGTAAAAAGTAAAACACCCTAAAAGCAATACTTATCCTGCGTTATTTATGGCAGTCTATCTCTCTCTCTCTCTCTCTGCTCTTCTGCGTTCAGTGCCCTTCACACCTACACATTAAGTGCACAATTTCCAGCGCTCTCTCAATTTTCGTATAAGCCGATTGAGAGGCGGGAAATTGCAAAAAAAACTGCCTAACGACGCGAAGGCAAATTTATGAAGTTTAAATAAATAAACTAATAATCGCCTAGGCACAAAATTCGCCATATCTGCAGTGTTCCACCTGCCTAAGCTCGGCCGTTCAGGGGTCTGGTACTTTCAGACCAAGCCACTGCTCAGCCGGGCACTATGTAAGCAGAGATCGCTGCCGTTTTCGCTCTGCCGTGCGGACAAACCGACGCATACACAAAACTGCCGCAAATCACTTGCAGAAACACCAAATTAGGCACTTTTTTACCACGATCGCGTGAACAATTCCTTTATTGCACTAAGCAGGGGTACGCTTTTTGGCTCCCTTTCCACGATTTCACCAATTCTGACGATTAACACTCCGCAATTATCTAAAAATTTCGGGACAAAAAATTTTGTACGACTACTTTGGTTCGACTCGACGGCTAAGGGCATATACGGTTTTTTTTTAAATATTTAACGAGGAGGAAAACATCTAAAGTCATAACCTCGTCAGTGCGGGACTCTAACTCCGCCAAAACCTCCTCTCGTCATTGCGGTGTTTCCCCCCGGGGACACCGATTAGGTTTTACGTCGGGAGGCCGTAAGAGCATTTACTGCTCACACGTCAGTATTAGGTCTGGCTATGTGTCAGTCCTATGTTCCTCGAGTACCGCATGACGCTGGCGATTGCGTTCATCATAGCGCGCTCGTTCTGCTTTTCGCATCGCAATCATAATGGTGGCCGCTGCCGAGCATACTGCTTCCCACTTAGTCAGCGTATCGCACATGTGCTCACACAGGTTGTCCATTGTTGGTGGTTCCTCTAGGACAACACCCAGTATCTCCCGAACGTCCTTAAATTCCTGGCAGTCGAAAAACAAGTGCTGTGCGTTCTCGTACATCCCCGGGCAGTGCGGGCAGTACTGGTCCTCTTCAAACTTCCGCTGTTTGTAGAGGCGGTGCATCTCCGTCGCCAGCAAGTCAATGGGCGGTTTACACGTTATGACGCCAATTGCTTCGTCCAATACAGTGTGGAAAGCACTAGCCACCCTTAGCGCGCTGCGTCTATATGCTGACTGTATGCATTTGGTGTATGTTTTCACCCTTGTGGCCTCCACCCATATTGGGGCGGCATACAGTATGATGGAGCTCATTACCGTCGACAGCAGCCTCCGTTGACTTGACCGTGGGCCGCCTATATTCGGCATCAGTCGTGTGAGTGCCCCATTTACCCGGGTAGCTTTTTCATAGACTGCTTTAATATGCTCTTTCAACGTGACCTTGGAATCTATCAGTACTCCTAGGTACCGGAGCTGTGGTTGGGATATAATTTGATGGCCCCCCCACTGTGATTGTTAAAGTTTCGCTTAACTTCCCCTTACTCACTAGCACTGCCTCTGTTTTTTGAACTGCCAGTTCTACCTTTGCCCTGCTGAGCCATTCACTCAGACGCACAATTGAATCGTTGCCTTTCGTTTGCGGCGTGTGGATGTGTTTTGCCACCGCCACCATAGCGACATCGTCTGCGAACCCGATGAGTGTTACATTCGTTGGTAGGTCGAAACGTAGGGCATATATGTGTCTGTGTGTTTTTTTGTGTGGGATTGTGTGTGTGTGTGGATATGTATACAACAAACTCTTAACGTGTAAGGTCGCTTTCCCAAAACATATAAATATACCAGTTTCAACACTCTCTGAGCACTTTCACATATATTTAATATTCTACTCGCAAACAAACCAGTGCTATATTTCCGTTCTTCGAAAACCAAGCCACCAACAATACAAAAAATGAAAATAAAACCGTATTCAATGCTAAAAGTTTACACTAACAAGACAAAAGAGACAAAAAAATTTTAATAATTGTTAGAACCGATAATGGTTCACTATTAACATTATCCCCATTCGTAATAAAAAAACTATTGACTATAAAGGCGATGGTGAAATTGATATATGCACGAACCTTCGTGACGGCACTCTACTCATGAAAACAAAGACATTACCTCAAGCCTTAAAACTATACCAATTAACATAACTTAACACAAAGCACTCTAAAAGAGTCATCTACTCTAACTATTTACGAAATATACCTGAAAGTTAAATTTTGAATGAATTAATTCCCCAACACGTCGCCGAAGTAAAAAAGATCTTAAAGAAATGAAACGATGAACTAGTAAAAACTGGTTTAATCATAGTCATCTTCGCCAAACATAATTTGCCACGAAATAATAAAAATCCGCCCATACATATCTCTACCTATGCGCTGCTACAACTGCCTCCGCCTGGGTCATACAACCAAAATATGTAAGTCAAATAGACTTTGCCATAATTGCAGCAACAATTTTCACGTAAACACTAAAACAAACGGAACAGCGACAACAACTTACCCAACACGACACACTCTTCAATAGATAAAAAGTGTCCGATATTCATTCAATTTCAAGAAATTGGAAATGGAAAAAGGTGATTAGAAAGCTGTTACTCAACTCTATAACAATAGCCATCACCATGATGGTTCCCTCTACTCTCATCACCATCATAATTGGCGTACAACCATTTCTGATCATTGCCGCGTTATCAGCATTCGCCAGTCGTCTCTGCTTCGCGCACGCTGGCGCCAATTGGAAACACCAAGTGCAGCCAGGTCCTCTTGAACTTGGTCCTTCCAACGTAGTGGTGGTCTCCCCCTCCTGCGTCCGCCACCCAGTGGCATCGATTCAAATACTTTTTTCGCCGGAGCACTTTCATCCATTCGCACAACATGTCCCAGTCAGCGCAGCCGCTGTGTTTTAATGCGCTGAACTATATCAATGTCGGCGTTCCCTCTACTCTATCGAAACTAAAATAGAACAAACATCATATAGTACAATACAACAACAAACTCCCACTGGAGACTTGGATGTGGTCAAGGAACAATCGACCAGAAATCATAATTATATACTATATGATGACGTATTATATGCTACTATTAATCCCAGCTCCTCTAAAACACCACTATCGTCTAAATTATTATCCAATTTAAGACTTGAAATCTTTCCCCGAAATACCTCCACCAAAACAATAAAACAGTTAAAAAATGTCTCCCAAAACAAAACAAAGAAATTAAAACACACCAAACAGATACTGACAACGATTTATCCTCTAACTAACATATTCCAATCTCCACATCCAACCATACAAGCAACTTAACTCATCTATAATACATATAACTTTATTTTATTTAATTAAATCATAAATTCTTTAATTAAAATCATTAAAAACTCCTAACCGCAAAATGACCTTACGCATTGTGCAATGGAATATAAAAGGATATTTTAACAACTATAATGAGTTATTGCTCCGTACCAAACATCATGTCACTTCAAGAAACCCTAATAAATCCTAATTCTAACATACCCATACCAATCAATTATTCATCATATACATAAACAACGCCAACATTTCTTGCAATAAACGTGCTTCAGGAGAAGTAGAATTAGTCATCCACAATTCACTCCAACACAACAGAATTCTACTCCCAAAAGACTTTGAGGTAGTGGGAGCTACAATACAATCAGACATTAAACTTAATATTATTAGTGCCAATATACCTCCCAACAAATCCTTCTTTGTAAATAATCTCCGTAACGTTTTGAACACGCTAGCTGTACCCACTATCATCACCGGTCACCTAAATGGTTAGCGCAAATCATGGAGATCCTCCAGTAATAATCACAAAGGTAATATCATATCTAAATTCGTTAATCAATCACCACTAACAATTCTGAATGACGGTTCACCAATACACTTCAATACTCACCACACATTTACCAATATTGATCTTACCTTATCTTCACCATCATTAACTCTAAATTCATCACGGCAAGTAGATCCGAAAATACATGGCAGTGACCACTTCCCAATAATAACCTCACTCTTTAACCGAGTAAAACCTATTCCTACACTGTTAGAGCTATCTTAATGAAATTTTGCAAAAGTATAATCTGGACAAAGATACAGAACCAAATTGCTATATGGGCCGATTTGGACAAAGACCACGCCTACCTCACATATAAGGAACTTTTTTCACCTTTTTTAAAATGACTATAACTTCGGTCCAATTGACGTAATCGTGATGTTATTGGGCAGTTATGGAGATGTGGGTCGCACTAAACACTGTGCAAAATGTGGGCGGAATATATTACCTGCCACGCCCACTATTAACAAATATTAATAACTTAAGATTTGGTAGAGATTTACGGACGAAATTTTACGGGAAGGAACATGTGGACATTACAAAGCTATCTGCATCAAATGGGGCTGATCAGAGAAAAGACACGCCCACTTTTGATATAGGTAACTTTCGGGTCTAAAATTAAAATTAGCCTACCTATGCTCGTATTGATGCCAACGGAATAAAAATTTGCAGAAATATACATTGGGTCCATAATAGTGTGTGTGCAGAATATGGAGATCATACCAGAACTGCCACGCCCACAATTAGCCAAAAATCATTACTGTGTTTCTATTATACATATATTTATGAACGAAATTTCACAGGAAGGTTGCGGGTACTAACATTAAACACCACACAAAAAATGGGCGTGCTATTTCTACAGCCACGCCCACTATTCACATATAATTATAACTTCCGACCTATATAATATTTTTGGACGAAATTTTACATTACTACGTATATGGACCCTACAAAGGCATATCCAAGATTCGGCGTCGATCAGAGGAAGGATACGCCTCCCTCCCATATAATGAACTTTGGGGACCCCACTTAAAAACAGTTACCCTATCTATGCTTCTAGTAATGACATATTAATGCAAATTGATAGTTGTATGCAAAGGGTCTGTACTAACATGCATTCCAAGTATGGGCAGATTATTATTACTGCCACGCCCACAATTCACCAAAAATCGTTACTAGGTTCCTATTAAAATTTATCAACGAAATTGCACAGGAATGTTGCGGGTACTAACATTAAACACCACACAAAAAATGGGCGTGTTATTTTTACAGCCACGCTGACTATTGACATATTATTATAACTTACGACCAATACAATATTTTTGGACGAAATTTTATATTTAGTGGTTATATTGACAGTAAAAACCATACACATGAAATGGGGTCGATATAATCAATTCAAGGTACCCTACCGAAAATTTCCGTAGATATTCTCCTAAGGATGATTTATGAAGAAAACATCCCAATTGTTGAACTCGCACGCGCAAGAAAAGGTAAAGGGTATTTCGTAGTCGGTCTAACCCGACTTCAGACTTCTTTACTCGTTTTTCATATGCAAATGTTCATGCAAAATGTTGAACACACTTTCATATGATATGTTTACCATTTCAACAATCTCACGCAACTTGACTCGGCGATCATTCATAACGATATCGACGATTTTCTTGATATTTTCTTCAGTAACCACCACTTTTGGCCGTCCTGTTGATGGTATTGTTGCAGTGCTTGTTCGGCCGCGTTTAAATTCAGCAATCCAATATTTTACCATGTAATCTGACGGAGCAGACCCACCGTAATGTTTATCGAGCTTTTCTTTTGTCTCTTTCGCCGTTTTCCCTTTCTAATAATAGTGTTTAATCACTGCACGAAATTCGCTTTTTTCCATTTTTCAAGAAACACAAAAGTTGCTTACTTCAAACGACTACAACAAATAAACTAATCGATGAATTTGGGTGAAATTTTAACAACTGACGTTTGACAGATCGCAATTTCTAAAAAAAAAAGTTTTTGTGTTTGTGCTGCCATCTAGCGCTAGGTAGCTTCAATATCAATCCGCCCTCGTACATATGCATACACATATACATATACATGTATATATACATATACATATGTAAATACAAATACATTTACGTATCTTTATATTGTGGTGGTCGTCGTAGAATTGTCGTTTCGCCAGTTAGATCGCTTGTCATCTCTGGCGGTGTCCTTGGTTGATATCTAGATATATGTGAAATGTTAATAAGAAAATCCTAACGACCCAATTTGTTTTGTCGACAGACATTTGCCATATTTAATTATTAAGGCTGTATGGTAACCCAGCCAATTGTTGTGGCAAACTTTCGTTTGCCGAAATGAATCCCTGATATTTTGGAGGCGTGAACGCCGAGCAAAGAAAAGCAATGTGATTTGCTGAGGTCTCTGTCCAAAACGGAACTGTTTTATTTAATAAATCAGCGCTCCTTATATAGCAAAATATTACATCTAATTTTGTACATCTAAGCATAATTCTTATTGTTGAATACTTATCCTAATACATATTTTAAATATTAACCCATATGCTGCACACATGCATTTGTCTGCAATTGCGTGTGGTCAGCATATTTTTGGGTTCAATGCATTTCTGGCCTTCACACCAAATGCCCGCTATACATAGCGTCATTTGATCCGCCGCTTTGGCTTGTGCCATGTTTGCATTGTTATCATGTGTTTGTATGTGCGGTACGCTTGGACGTTAGGCAGTGTAGGTTGAAATGCATTGTAGTGTTTTGGGTACACTACACCTCTACCGTTCTTAGAAAAAAATTTTTTTTTTGAAAAAAAAATTTTTTTTTTGAATTTATTTTACAAGTTTACGGTTTTACCTATGATAAGTATTTTTTTTTATATTATTTTTGTGTACAATTTTTTCTTTGTTCTTAATAATAATTGTGGAGTTTACTCCATTGCGATTTACAATTTTATATGGACCATCATAAGGACTGTCTCCTTTATGTCTACAATTATTTCTTAAGAATACTTTATCTCCTATTTTATATTCTATCTTATTTGTATTTTTGTCATATGTTTCTTTTCTTATTATTTTTTCATTAATTAACAAATTTTCTATTAGGGCTTTTCTAATTATTAAATGACCTCCATGTGTTGCATTATGATACTCATCTATCAGTTTATATTCATTTAATTCGTTTAATACTCTCTCTGGGGCGGCATATTTCATTTTTTATTCGAGGAATTAGGTTCTTTATTTTTATTTGCGCATTCATTTCTTCAAATTCTTCGTTGGCATATATTTTAAATATTTCATCATTGTGTGCTATAGCTTATTCATTATGTCTTCTTTTTTCGCTGTGGCTATCAATTTCATCAGAATCGAGTCTAGTCTCGCTGATTTATCATTGATTCCTGCATGCTTTGTATATTCTTTATTCCTCCTTCTTATCAGTTTCTTCAGTATCGAATCTAGTTTCGCTGATTTCTCACTTTATTTTTTTTTTTTTCATATTTGATGATAGCTTCTTCTGGTTCGAATCTTGATTCGCCGAATTATCGCTACATCCACGTGGATTTCATTACTCTCAATTTTTCTCATGCACTTTCTTTCATTTATTTTGCCATTTTAAATTCTTTGATTTCCTATAATATTAACGTCATTTATACCATAGATGTGCAATCCCAAATTTGAAGTTGATCAGACTTCTGCTGAGATATACAGTTCTCTGTTTCCTCTCTTAACTTTTCTTCTTTAGACATGCCCCTTGCAATTATTAGCGTCTTTCATGAATATTCATTGGTATCATATTCTTGAGTATGCTGGAGTTTAATTCTGCGCTGATTGCCCGTCTGCGTTCGAATTTATTATAGAATTTTTTTTTTTTTTTTTTTTTTTTTAGTCTGTCAAAATAAAAATGGTATTTTTTTTCATTGTAAAAGTGATACTAATGTTTAGTGGCAACTGTAGATTTTTGACCATATAAATTAATTCGAAATGTTTGTTTGCTAGTTGTTTTTGCAACATTTTGCAGCTAATTATATAAGTTTCGTTGGTTTTCTAATGCTTTTGTTGCAGAACTTTTAATGTAGAACTTTTTTTGTTGAGATTTGCATTTGTTCATTTTGTTCTTTCTGTTAATTAAAATTAAAATGCTTTCGCAATCAAGCTTTGAAGTTAACATTATAAAATATAAAAAAAAATTATATGAAATTGTTTGCTTAAAATGAGTTGCTGTTTTTTTTTTTTATAAATTAAGGTCTAATATTATTTTTGTAAACTATCCATTCTCTTATATATATCTTTTTCTTCGTTTGGCAGAGAACCTGAGTTTTCATTGATTTAATTTGGTATTGATAACTTTACAAATTTGCGTTCACCCAAATATTTCGCATGCTAACGATGTACTAAAAATTCACTAATTCATTGGCTCGTATTATAAGCGACCGAAATTATATTAATTAATCAAATATAATTAAATATTTAAATTTAGGATTTCAAAGACAGTTTTGTTGTGTATTAATATTTTTATCATAACAACATTCATAATATATATGGTTTTAAATTAAATTTAAAGTCACATATATAAAAAATATTAACTAATATTTAAATGTACTAAGTTGCTTAACTATAATATTAAAAAAAATAATTTGTCAGAAGTTTCGCTTACTATGTTTCTAAAGATAAAATTATGTGAATTTGAAATCATAAACATTTCCTTTGATATTATTATTTTAATTTATGAACATATACAACTAAAGTCAAAGATATATATATTTTTTTTATATAAAATACAAAAGTAGTTTTAAATGATTACAGTGTTTTAGCACGATCCAGAAGATCACTGATATCAAAGAGTTTCTGCACTTCATCGTACAGCCACATCTCCAAAGCCAGTCGCTTTCGTATTAAACTCATCTGATGGGAACCATATTTTACGGTTAGGAACTTCTCCTGTCGCTCCTTCACTTCGGAGCTACTGTTATTAAAATTGACACGTAAATTTGTTCGGTTCGGTGAACGCTCACAATTATTTATTTTTTCGAGACCGCACTGCATTTTCGATTGGCCTGCAAAGGCCTATGGTTAATTCACGTTGTCTTATAACTGTTTTTTGAGGTGGGCGTGAGAGTGTAGCTTGGAGTATTCATTCATGCAGATGCGGCAGAAATTGCATGTGATGTCCTCGCTAAAACCAACAGATTTTTAAAAGCGGTGTCAAATTCTTCAGTTGTCCTCAGTTCGGTTGGGCAGGATCGCCATGTGGTGGTCGTCGTAGAATTGTCGTTTCGCCAGTTAGATCGCTTGTCATCTCTGGCGGTGTCCTTGGTTGATATCTAGATATATGTGAAATGTTAATAAGAAAATCCTAACGACCCAATTTGTTTTGTCGACAGACATTTGCCATATTTAATTATTAAGGCTGTATGGTAACCCAGCCAATTGTGGTGGCAAACTTTCGTTTGCCGAAATGAATCCCTGATATTTTGGAGGCGTGAACGCCGAGCAAAGAAAAGCAATGTGATTTGCTGAAGTCTCTGTCCAAAACGGAACTGTTTTATTTAATAAATCAGCGCTCCTTATATAGCAAAATATTACATCTAATTTTGTACATCTAAGCATAATTCTTATTGTTCAATACTTATCCTAATACATATTTTAAATATTAACCCATATGCTGCACACATGCATTTGTCTGCAATTGCGTGTGGTCAGCATATTTTTGGGTTCAATGCATTTCTGGCCTTCACACCAAATGCCCGCTATACATAGCGTCATTTGATCCGCCGCTTTGGCTTGTGCCATGTTTGCATTGTTATCATGTGTTTGTATGTGCGGTACGCTTGGACGTTAGGCAGTGTAGGTTGAAATGCATTGTAGTGTTTTGGGTACACTACAATATATATATTTACATATACATATTGTTACGAAATTGCCTACCTGACAACTTATTCTAACTCTCAATACTCGAATTCGTACCACTGGATTGTGCAGTAATCAAACAATTGCTGGTTAAACTAAAGTAGTTTATTTTATTTAATTATTGCAATTTACATATTTAATATAACGCTTCAAGTTGATTTTAATACAATTTTGCACTTTATTTAATAATTCATTTAATAACTTTATTACTTCTTAATTCTGTTACTGGTTCGATTAAAATGCTCGATGTACGGACTGTTACGATTTCTGTTCAACGGTGCCGACTTCAATTATATGGTCGCTTATATACCTCTGCTATGTTCAAGTAGAACATTCTAGAAAATTCTCTACACTTCGAAAGAAGTTTCGAAAACATTCTAGAATAGTATCAACACTTCGAAAGAAGCTTCAAGAAGGTTTTAGAGTAAGCTTCTTTCGAATAGATAGTGTCTTGGCTTATATACACCGCGTGGTAAACTGAACTTAATAGAGGCATCCTAAAAGTATGCAATCATTTATGTTTCACTCCCCTCCATTTAGTCAGGATAATACTGCAACCTTTATAAGGGGATAGACTCTCCAAATGAACGATTTTCATTTCTGAAATCCCTTAGGGGTTTGCTCGTACATCATATCTGGCTTTAATTTTATCATTCAGTTGTGTGCGCTTTCTGACGTTTCCATGAATTTCATTCAACTATCTTCATTTTTCAGCTACATAACTACTACATGAAACTTCCGTAGATGAGTAGGCACCGAATTTCAGAGCTGCAGGTAATAATATATCAGTTGAAAATAACCTGTGGCTGGTCTTGTAGATGTTGTATCTTGAGTTGGAGATCGGTATATCATTAGGAGCAGGAGTATGTGTTGGTCCCAATATTTCTGATTTTAACATTTAATCGTTCCTGAAGCGTACGGTTAAACATTTCAACCATTCCATCGGATTGCGGTTGTAAAGTGGTTGTGCGAGTTTTGCGTATGCCCATCAATTCACTCATTTCCCTGAATATCGCCGACTCGAAAATTCTACCTTGATCCGAGTGCAACTTGAGAGGAGCTCCGAATCTGCAGACCCAATTATTGATAAATGCATCTGCAAGGGTCTTAGCTTCTTGATCGAAGATGGGATATACTTCTGGCCATTTACTAAATTGTCGATTAAAACGAGCACATATTTGTTGCCGGAATCACTAATTGGAAACGGACCTGCTATGTCCATTGCAATACGCTCAAATGGCTCCCACATTGTATAAATGCATTTTACCCTGACTGCGACGGCTGGGACCCTTGGCAGCTATACAGTTTTCACAAGCATTAATCCAGTCAACTACCGATTGTTGGCAACCAACCCAATCAAATCGTGTTTTAATTTTCTCGACTGTTTTTGTTATTCTTAAATGTCATCCGCTAGGCCCAATATGGTATTCCTAGCGAATTTCGCTTATTCCTGCCTTTGGTACCACAATAAAGTTCTTCGTGACTTTTCCATCTTCGCTCTCCCACAGTCGGAATAGGCATCCATCTTCCAAATATAAGCTATTCCATTGATTCCAATATGCTTTAGTTATGAGACTTTCAGTTGCGATTTCATTCCAATCTGGTCGTTTTCCTACTTTCTTACTTGTCACGATTTTTGCCAATTCTGCGTCATTTTGTTGTTCTTCTTTTACCTTCTCTGCTGTCCATTCTTCGTCTGGTAAAATAGCCATTAAGCGCACATCGACTACTCCTTCTTTCTCTTCAGCTTTACAACAGTGCTTACATTCCATACTGCAAGGACGTCGTGATAATGCATCAGCATTCCCGTGGCTTCCGCCTCTGCGATGTTCTATTGTGAAACCGTAGCATTGGAGTCTCTCAATCCATCTCGCCAGCTGATCTTCGGGTTTTTTGAACTGTAATAGCCAGCGCAGAGCACCGTGATCCGTTCTCAACAAGAACTTTTGTCCACACAAGTACTTGGTAAAGTGCTTCACGCACTGCATAACCCCGAAAAGTTCTCTCCGTGTTACACGGTAATTTCGCTCTGGGTTTGATAAGATCTTGCTGAAGTAGGCTATTACTCTTTCATGTCCGTCAATAACTTGTGACAGGACACCTCCAATCCCGAAGCCACTTGCATCTGTATCCAAAATAATTTTTTTACCAGCAATTGGATACGCAAGGATCAGAGCTGTACACAATAGCTGTTTCAATCTGTTGAATGCCTTCTCCTGTTCCATTTTCCACTCAAAATGACAATTCTTCCTAGTTAATTCATGCAGACTACCAGCAACATCTGCGAAGCTTGGAACAAAGCGTCTGTAATAGGTGCAAAGACACAAGAAGCTGCTTAGCTCATGCAAACTTGTTGGTCTTGGCCTTACTGAGTCTATCGTATCTGGATTTTTCTGTACTCCTTCAGGTGTGACAATATGTCCAATTTACTTGACTTCTCTCTTGAAGACCGAGCATTTCTTTGCGCTCAACTTCAACCCTGAAGCTCCTAATCTCATCAATACTTCTTCCAAATTCTTCAAGTGGTCCTGGAAGTCTTTTCCCATAACGATGATGTCATCTAGGTACACCAGACACGTTTTCCAGTGGAGAGCCTTTAGCACATGTTCCATTAAGCGTTCAAATGTGGCTGGAGCATTACACAGTCCGAGTGGCATCACCAAATATTGCCATAGTCCATCACCGGCACTGAATGCTGTCATTTCCTTGTCTTGTTCGTCTACTGCCACTTGCCAATATCCGCTTTGTAAATCCATCGTTGAGGACCAATTTGAACAAGAAAGTGTGTCCAAGGTATCATCGATGCGAGGTAATGGATAACTATCTTTCTTTGTTACCTCATTAAGTTTCCTATAATCTACACAGAAACGTGTGGAGCCATCCTTCTTCTTGACTAATACCACTGGAGAACTTCAGTGGCTTGCTGATTGCTCAATGACGATCTTCTGGTGCATTTCCTTCAGCAAAACATTCACCTCTTCTCTCTTTGCTAGAGGTCCTCTTCTTGATGCTTGACGAATGGGTTTGGCATCACCAGTGTTGAGTGTTCTGCGTTCATTTTTACTTTTTTCAACAAATACTGACCAATGTCTTGCCAAAAGTTGGCTGGCAGTCTTCTTCTGCTCTCTGGATAAGTCTTTACTGCATTCTTTCGTTAGATCGTCGAGTACCTTTTTATCAGCTTGCATCTTACTTTTTGTGTCTCGCGGCTGGCTTTCACAGTTTACAATTGCCGAAATTACCTGGCAATTTCCAATTATCTGTCCTTTCTCTATGGTTCTAGCGGAATTTGCAAGATTGACCAATCTTATTAGCACTTTTCTGTTCTGATGTTCTTCTCAGAGGGTTTTTCCAATTATGATGTCACCCAGTGCGAATTTTTCTTCAGTCTCCACAACCCACAGCTTGTTCTACTCAACATCTTCGTCCATTTTGGCCCATATAACTGCCTCTGACTTTGGTGGAATTTTTGTCCGCTGCGATACAATGGCTTGTCGTATGCCTCCATACCTATCCTCACCAACGGATAACGGTATTTCGGTGTTCGCATATTTCAACATTCGGCTTTTCAAATCTAGGGATAATCCATTCCGAATCATAAAATCCACACCTAAGATTAATTCGTCCACAATATCCGCAACTACAAACTGGTGCGTCACTGTAATTTTCCGTGTATCGATAGTAATTTTCCGTGTAACTTTTCCCAGTACCGGTGCATCTCCAGTTGCTGTACGCAATCTTATTCCCAGAAGCTGCTCGATTCTCCGAACGAGATCCCTTCTAATTATGGAAAGTAATGCATCCGTATCTAATGTTACCACGATTTTTCTTCCATTTATTACGCTGTCGACAGTTAGGCTGTTGATTTTCCGTGCCATCTGAGAAACGAAGATTCTGGGGCTACATGTTTTGGGGGGGTCAGATCATGCCCCTCGAGACTGACTCCATCTAGTTTGTCGACGGCTTATAAACATTTTCTGATTCCCTATTTTCGAATCTGACTTGCTTTGGCGGTCTTACCGGCGAGCGTGATGTAGAACGTTTCCGTCTCGATTGACAATTACGAGTCATGTGTCCGACCTCTCCGCAAGTAAAGCATTTCCCCGTGAAACTTTGTCCGCTTTCGACTTGTACCTGACGGGCTCTTTATAATGACTGGCACACCAAGGCTGCTGTCTCTGAAGTTAAAGCGCTAGCTACTGTCTCCATATATGTAGCTTTCGGATTAGTTACCGCAGATCGCTTTATCTCCGCATCGCGAATGCCATATACAAAGTTGTCCATCATACAGCTCTCAGTGATCTCTCCTGGGTAGGCAAGATGAGCCAACCGTTCCACTTCCGCCGCAAACTGTTTTAGAGACTCACCACTCTTCTGTACCCGTGTTCGTAGCTCTACTTGGTACATCTGCTTCCATACTTGCGCTGAACGGCATTCATCAAGCTTTCAGAACAGTCTCGTACAATTTCTGAGATAGTTTGAAGTACATCAGCAGCAGCACCTTTCAACGAAACGGTAAATGCA